>JASDQU010240895.1:84118-115747 GCA_032191745.1 Picea mariana
CTTTGGTGGCTAACCAAAACCCATGAATACCAACTTGCTAAGTTACCCCATCAATCACCCCAACAATGGTCAAGTGGATTAGTGTAAGATCCAAGCAGTCATCAGAAATGAAAGGAACCTAATGCATATATAAGAGGGTCATAATGATCAAATATGACACATACCATGATACCTCAGACCAATTACCTCATGGAGAAAGAGTCCTCTCCGATGCAAGCCCAGGCCGATGGTGATGGAAGTTGTTGTTGATAGGACAAATCTGGCAAAGAAGAAGAAAGATGGGCCCTCCAGGGCCATGCTCTAGTCAATCCCGCTCTCGGTACTCCATGTCTAGGACTTGTGGGCCTCGAGACATGATCTCCTAGTTATCCCTAGATATCGGGGATAACAGGCCTCGAGACATGGTCTCCTAGTTATCCCTAAAAAGTGGGGATAACAGGTACCACATCCTAGGTGATTGCTTCAGACCATATAGTGACTTCTTTATCTTACAGACCAACTCTTTCTTTCCCTTCACTACAAATCCTTCTGGCTGCTTCATGTAGATTTCTTCTTCTAGATCCCCATGTAGGAATGATGTCTTCACATCCATCTGTTCCACTTCATTATCAAAAGCAACAACAACAGATAAAAGAAATCTAATAGAAGTTAACTTAGCAACATGAGAAAAAATCTCACCAAAGTCAATTCCCTCTACCTAGGAATAACCTTTTTCTACTAACTGAGCTTTGTATTTCTCCACTTTTTTTTCTGCATTAAACTTCTTCTTAAACAACCATTTTCTACCAACATATTTTCTTCCAGCTGGAAACTCAACTATATCCCATGCCTCATTCTTATCCAAGGAATCCATTTCTTCAACCATGGCCTTCTTCCAGAGTTCACTATCCTCTGAATTAACTGCTTCCCTGACAGTTCTAGGATCATCATCAGTAATAGATAAAGCAAATTTGGAATGTAAATCAAGTGGACTATACCTTTCTGGTTGCCTTCTTTCCCTCATCGATCTCCTAAATACCGGGGTATGAGGTTCTTCTTCTTCTGCTTCATCTTCTTCAGATGATTCAGATTTTGCATCATCCAACTCCAACTCTATTTTCTCAGGTTCTTCTGGCCTTGGTAGGAATTCCTATTTGGAAACATCTTTTACCTCTATGAAAACAACATCTCGACTATAAACAATCTTTTTGGTTTCTAGGTTCCAAAGCTTATAACCTTTCACACCATCTTTATAACCAATAAAAATGCACTTTTCAACCTTTTTATCCAGCTTACTCCTATTTTCCTTTGGAACATGTACATAATCATCACAACCAAACACTCTAAGATGTTGAAGAGAGGGTTTATTTCCAGTCCATACATCATGTGGAGTTTTATCATCCAACACTGATGAAGGTGATTGATTGACCAGGTAACATGTTGTACCCACTACCTTTGCCTAGAATTCATGTCCTAACTCGGCACCGCTGAGCATGCTCTTTGCTTTTTCCATCAGTGTCATGTTCATCCTTTCTGCAACTCCATTCTCTTGAGGTGTGTATGGAGTAGTCTTCTTCCTTGCTATACCACACTTGTTACAGAATTCTTTGAATTCATTTCCACAGAATTCTCCACCATTATCTGTCCTCAATACCTTTATTTTCTTCTCTGTCTGATTTTCTACCAGAGACTTAAACTCTTTAAATTTATCAAATACCTCAGATTTATTTCTAAGAAAATAAATCCATGTGTTCCTTGAGAAATCATATATGAATGAAACATAATACATAGATTTACCTAGGGATGGAACAAGAACAGGTCCAAACACATCACTGCGTATCAACTCTAAGATCCCCTTTTCTCTTGTAGCACCAGATGGGAATCTTACTCGATTATGTTTTCCATATATGCAATGTTCACTGAAATCAAAATCTAGAGTGCAATTAGACATACTTCAACCATACCTTTACCGTGTAGTGTTCAAAGTCCCTTTTCTCCAATATGCCCCGGTCTTTGATGCCACAGCATGGTCTTCTTTCCAGGGACAATATTGGTCTTGTCTTCTTTATTTGTCTTCTCATGGACAACAGAACTGTTACACCCATTAGTATAAGTGCTTCCTGTTATCCCCGATATCTAGGGATTACTAGAGATCATGTCTCGAGGCCCACATGGTCCTAGACATGGAGTACCGAGAGCGGGATTGACTTGAGCATGGCCCTGGAGGGCCCATCTTTCTTCTTCTCAGCCAGACTTGTCCTGTCAGCAATAGCAGCTTCCATCACCACCAGCCTGGGCCTGCATCGGAGAGGACTCTTTCTCCATGAGGTAATTGGTCCGAGGTATCATGGTATGTGTCATATTTGATTGTTATAACCTTCTTATATATGCATTAAGTTTCTTTCATTTCTGATGACTGCTTGGATCTTACACTAATCCACTTGACCATTGTTGGGGTGATTGATTGGGTAACTTAGCAAGTTGATATCCATGGGTTTTGGTTAGCCACCAAGGGGGGTTTGCAGAGCCATCGTCTGCTCCCACCATCTTATCATATTTACATCTTATACCCGGATCATCCATCCCATTCCCCTAGTCTGGCCATTAGGATGACCTTTCAGGGTTACATCTTGTCTTGTGGGAAGAAGGGGATAAAGGCCTAGGGGGTAAAAGCAGCTGGTAAAAGATAAAATCCATTGGAAATAAAACCTAGAGATGATTCGCCCGGGGGATCCCCGAGAAGGAAATAAAAAACCTCTCGATAAGAAACTAAAGGGACCCTAAGAAAAATAATAATAAAAAAACAAGACCTAACCAAGAGGATGGGAGGTCTCATCACGAGCCGGCCCATTATGTTCATAGGTATTTAGCAGTATGACATTGCCACTATCTGGTCACCAAGCCAGGGCAGTGACTTTTGGTTGCATGGCCAAAGGAAAGGGGGTCTCATCACGAGCTAGCCTTATCATTTCTGTGAAGATACCAGTGGGTAACGCTGTCAGCTCTGGCCACCAAGCCAAGGCAGTTTCCTCTAGTCAGACCTTGAAGTAAAAAGGAAAGAAAAACAATAAAAGAAAAATGAAGGCAATAAAGGGCTTGGAAAAAGTGCATCCATGACGGGTACAACTCGCCTCATACAAAGGCACCCACAGACAACACCTGCCCTTGGTCTTACTATGACTGGACATCCCTAAAAACCATATCACCTCATTAAACATGGCTTGAATGATATTTTGAGGAAACTTTCCATCTCTTGTGGGTATTAGCCCAATAGGTTATTCTGTCGGTTTCCTTATATTTGTATAGTAGATCTGTGTAATATCTTTGAGCTCTTAGATGATGTGTTAGGGATTTCATGCATATATTTGATAACTTTTATAATGAAATATGATTTACATTGCTATGATCTCTAGGACTGATGAGCTCATGGAGGGCGTAGTTTTTGATGTGGAGGACCATACCCGGAGGATAGGTACCAGAGGACCGGTACACATGGGGAGATGATTAGCTCGGACCTCCATGGGGCTGAAGAGCCTGTCAGATGGTTGTTGGGATGGCAGAGGCAGGACAACGTCATGATGAGCCCCTGCATGAAGAAGACAGAAGGACGCCCTCACCAGGACGTTGTGGCAGAGATTTGACCTAGGGGGGGGATCAACCCCTGCAGATGGGATGATGGTTTTGATGGACAGGGCGCCACCAGGACAGGTTGGACGATTTCTGGAGCATATGGAAGTGTGCTGGGCTTGTTTGGCACATGTAGCAGGTTGCAGGAGCCCCATGGGGGACAACGTTTTGCTCCTTGGATGTTGATCTTGCCCAAAAAGGGCCAACGTCTCCCTCAGAGGGGCCTGACATCTCCCATTTAGCTCATATTTTTGACATTTTTAGCATTTAATGTGACAAATAATGAAATATTGTTAAGTCGGCCTTGTCGGCTGTTTTTAATGACTTATTTTGTAAATTAAGGTCATTTGGATGATATATATTGAGGACGTTGAGCCTCATTTTGAACATAACATAACTTGCTCTCTTGTGAGAGTGATACTTTTAGTCTTTTGTCTTGTTATTGGCTCTTGGAGTTGAGGCGCTACTCTTGGAAGGATTATCTTTGGCATGCATATGGTGTTTTTATCATTGGAATGTGTTACAACTAGGGTTTGATAAGCTCATCTTGGATTTGTAAGTGTTTTTCTCATACAAAACTTCTTGATTGAATGGTTGTAGTTTAAAATTCTTACATACATGGTTACATTGTTATTTTTATGCTTAATCATTGAAACCCTAGGGAGCAAGCACACAAGTAGGTCCTTGCTTCATGTCCCCATGATAAAGACTTGTTTAGCCATTTGATTAAGAAGAACCTAGCCTAGCCATTGCTACACTAGTTCCTCTTTTTCTTGAACTAATTTGAAACATAAATTGAAGAAAGAAGACGTCCTAGGCCTAATTAATTTTACACCTAGGGTTTGGACTCTTAGGGTTTGAAAAGCCTTGCCCCCAAACAACACTTTTCAGCCATAGATTTATGTTTTATAGCTAGCCATTTTTGCCAAAGAGTCTTAAGGAAAGAGGGAGGAGCATGAGGCCTAGCTTTAGCTACACCGGAATGAGCCTCCTCCCCTTAGAGTTTTGATTTGGTGGCCCTGCCATTGCAGCACCATTAAACCTAACTCTCTCGTCCTTAGGTTTAAATCTTTCCAAGCCATTAGCCTTACTCCTTGACTCCATTTACCCTAAGGCACTAGTCTAAGAATGCAACGTTGATCTTTTTTGTGTTAAAACAACCCTTACCTAACTCTCAAATTGAAACCCTAACTAACCCTAGCAATATACTAACCCTAACGTCTTGCTAACCCTTATTTTGATGATGATGTCATGTCCTATTTGAACTTTTGATTGGTATACAAGTTGCGGCTAGGTCATCCTTTGATATCCATAGAAGTGTAGAACATTTTCATTGGTTTAATTTGCAAAACATCCACTTCTTTGCCTACTTAACTAACCTAGAAACTAGGTTGACGTCACCCCTTTAGCATAGTGACGCAACAACAATATTTATGTATGAGCACATCTATTGCGTTGTGATATAACAAAGATTGATTTTATACATTGAATGCAAGTATCATTTTGTATTTATTGAAGAAGAGATATTATAAGCCTTAGCTTTAATTGAAACCATTGACTTCGTCAATAATTACATTTATCATTGCTCATATGTATTAAAGATAGTCATTAATATTTTGAGGTACTAACCACTGCAGCACGTTTTAGTTTTATTTGTCTTGTCTCGCAAACAGGTGCCTTTCTCAGTGGAATTACCTTCTCTTTGACTATCCTTTTGGCAGTAATCTGTGAAGGGAAAGCTTACCGTAACCTTTGAGTCTTAAAACCTTGATCCTTCAAACCCCAAATTACTAGGGACGTCTCCCTTGGGATTAGCCACCCTGAATAGAAAGAGCTCCCCATCGAGGTGACAGTGGGTGGGGAAAGCTCCTGTTACACCAGTTTGATTCTTACTTCCAAGATACTAAACCTATCCTACAAACTGAGCGATAACACTTCCCAACATCTTGTACGAAGTTCCACACCAAACTCCCCTCATCAACACCATTGCTCCTCGTACCATCTTGCAAGTGCCCTTTCCAAATACAGTATCCACTCCTACATCATCCAACTTGCTTACAAATATTAGGCTCCTGACTAGTTTTGGAATGTGCATAACCGCAGGGAGAGTTCTAATCCTTCCATCTTTTAGCAGCAACTTAACCCTTCCACCACGGATGATTTTAAGGATGAAAATTTATTTTAAAATGTAGAGAACTTGGCGAATCTTACTAATCCTTCATATGCCAACTATAAATGTTTGGCTATATTTTTGTAAAAATATTCAAATTTCTAAGGATTTTATACAGTTTTTATAAAATTTTGGCGATTTTTAAATTAAAATAATTTTATCCTATAGAATTTGGGCGAATCATTTTTAAAATAGCGAATCTCATTTTTGGAAAAACCATGAAAAATTATCCCATGAGCGAAATTTAGCCCCTAAAATCATCCATGCCTTCCACATCCCAAGATTTTGGTTGTCAAGTCATCGCCTAGGAATACATCACCACCATCGTATTTTTCATATTCATAGAACCACTCCCTGTGAGGAGTCATATGGTATGATGCACCTGAGTCGATCAACCAAACATCACGGTCTACATGTGTACTTGTAGATGTCAGGTAAACATCACCTCCTTCTTCAGTGGAGGTTTTCGCCTCTATGGAAGAGGTGCTATCAGATCCATTTGGTTTATCAACCTTCTTAGACTTGCAATCTTTCTTATAATGCCCTATTTTACCACACTTCTAGCATTTCCTCAAAGATTTTCCTAGAGACTTAGATATACCTGTAGATTTAGGTCTGCTCCCCCCCGAAGACTTACTAGGATTCCTGTCTTGGGTACGCCCTCTTACATATAAAGCATATGTGCTATGACCATCCATGTTTTTCCGCCTCATCTCTTCAGATAACAAGGATGCAACTACATCCTCATACTTCAATGTAGATTGAGTGGTACTACCAATTGCTACAACCAAATTATCCCAAGAGTCTGGCAAAGAACATAGCAAAGTAATACACTTATCTTCTTCTGCAATTGTAATATTAACAGAGACAAGTTGACTTACCAGAGTATTAAAGGCATTTAGATGTTTTGTCACAAAATATCCATCTTCCATCCTAAGATGATACAGCTTCTTTCGAAGAAACAACTTGCTTACCAGGGACTTTGATTGATACAAATTCCCTAACTTATCCCATAGTACCTTGGTTGTAGATTCTCTCGAGACATTCAACAACACCGAATATGCCAGGCAGAGTCGAATAGTACTCCTTGCTCTTCTGTCCAACTTCTCCCAATCTTCCTTTGACATACTAGTGGGTGGTGTACTAGTAGGTTGTGTACTAGTCAACTGTGTGCCAGTAGGTTGCGTACCAGTAGGCTGTGTACCAGGATCCACAATGATCCATTGTTCTTTGTCTACAAGAAGGTCCTCCATCTTGAGCTTCCATAGCTCAAAGTTTTTACCGTTGAACTTATCTATCTCGATTCTAGAAGAGCTCGCCATTCCTCCTTCTACACTCGAAACTCCACTGCAAAAGCTCCCACTAAACCTAGGTTTATCATAGACCCAAGATAAACTTGATCCATTAAGACCAAGCCAAACCCTCAACAACAAATGCGTCCCTCTGAAGAAAAAAATGAGCTCTGATACCACATGTAAGTTTTAAACCTATGAAGTAAAGCAATGCATATAGATTCTTAAAAAAAACATAAATTAATCAATGGCTCATACACATAGTACACAGAGATTTATACCGGAAACCCTTAACGAAGAGAAAACCTGTCAACTCTTTTTGTATTAATTTCACCATTCACCATACAATATATACAATGTTTTTAGGTATTCTGTAGATACCAAAACCCTAAATCCTAATCAGACGCAGTTGTCAAATCTGACGCGCCCACACACGCACATGCAAAGAATATAACACGTACCCAACAGACTATTCACCATGGATGTCGGTGGATGGGTTTTTGGTCAAACCTTTGGGATTGACCAATGCATATGACACTTCCCAGTCATACGTATAGTTGTAGGTATTTTTGCTAGCATTCGCCGATACTTTCATTGTATAGAACAACATAGGGGAAGATAGGCAATTGCATGGGACATGGAGAGTTATTAGGCAAAGACCTCCTGATAGGGGATACTTCATTATATGCAGCAGGATAGGGGAGGTTCACCCGAGACAGTCAAATGAGGCCTTGGGCGTGATGGAGAGTATCCTCAGTCGTGGGATAGAGGATATTTTAGAGGTTGATATAGGTTTAGAGTCTCATCGAGATGAGGACGTGGAGCATAGTAGGACAGAGGCTTCCGATGAGGACTATGAGGTCAGTTGGCAGGATGTATGGTCGCAGCAGACAATGACAAAGATTTTGAGGATCATACATTATGTACCTATGGTCGGACAGCTTGAACATTTCACGACCCGTCAGCATATTAGAGAGGGATTCTCCTGGGAGGATCTAGAGGATGATGTCATGAGGCATATGGGGGCATGCTTGGTATCTCATCATCACGAGTCAAGGCGTGATTCCTTAGCCACCCTCATTTCAGGGCAGAGTTGGGAGGGTATGCTAGCATCTCTCGACCCTGGTATACTAGAGCTATATAGTAGGGATGACATCATAGGGATATTGTCGAAGTATGGGGCACCACAAGAAGTAGTGTGGATTGACAGGGAGGATGAGTTTAGTGGTCATGGACAGGACAACATAGCTATCAATACACTTTGGTTGAAGGTTTACAGTTCAGTAGGCATTGAGATATGTGGTATGGCACAATCACAATTATTTGATACAGGGTTTGGTGCACTTCTAGAGCACATGGGAGTTTCAAGGACTCTCATGATTGATTCCTTTCATTGTCGAGAGAATTTGAGAGCAGATGGAGGTGAGGACGTTATGTGGCAGGTTGGGTCTCCTTGGTTGAGGATCAAGTATATGGGTAGATCATATTCTTAGTTAGCAAGGGATCTAGATACTACCGTAGTTGGTAATTTGGAGATTGGTTTAGGTGAAATACTCCTTAAGGGATGGATACTGTATTTACTTGGTCCATTGGTTGGGGGTCTTCAAGAGACTCTTTGTGTTGATGTCTTACAGGACTATACTTTACAGGGCACTGCAATCACATCTTGATTTAGGATCCAAGGATTAGAGTGATTGGTAGGCCAATGGTTGATAGATTTGAGATCATAGTAGAGCAGTTGCCTGAGGATCTACTGCACATGACCATTCTACTCATCAGGAGCATTCTGGGGGCATGTGTGACGAGCACTTTGAGGGACCATGCTTTGAGGGGAGAGTACTTCATGTCTCCCATGTGGATATGGGGCCCTGAGACCATACATAGTCTGATTCAATTATTGCTTGAGGACAAGCAATATTCAGGCAAGGAGGACTATAATGTTCCCATTTTTGGATTCTCTTATGTTACAATTTGGGATGCCTACCGAAGTAGCCAATTGCGGGTGATAGTGAGTTTAGGCAGTTTTGAAAATTTTTATGGGGACCGACTTACATTATTCATCATATTTCATCATCAGGATCCATTCTACACAACTTGTCCTTGGTTCTGTTGCATTCCGACAATTCCCATAAAACAGGGTTATTATTGGGCATATTTTAATTAATCACAATGAAGCCGCTATTTGGGTCTTGTTTATTGGAGAAACACCTTAGTGTAATAGCTCGTTGGAACCGGGGCGAAAATATTTATGGTATAGGGTGAAGAAAAGTGACTTTCAGTGGTCGGATAAGTCATAGGGGTGAAGTAATCACTTTTTGGAGTAAATAGGTACATTAAATTAATAAAGTGACTTTATGAGAAAATATTAAAGATGAATTAAAAGTCACTTGAAGGGAAAAGGTGAAAAGGGGTATAAAAGAGAGATAGGGGCTCATATTCTCTAATTATGTTGATTGATTTTTTTATGTCTGGCCTCTTGACTAGAGAGCTCAAGATACTTGAGGGTTTTGAGAGTTTTGACTAAATAAACCCTAGAGATTAGCAAGGAAGTAAAAGATCCTCCCGTTCCTGATCCAAGCTTTTCCACCCTCACAATTCTATTTCAGTTTTAGATCCATTTAGGTGGTGAAACATTCCACCCTCACAATTCTATTTCAGTTTTAGATCCATTTAGGTGGTGAAATATTCCACCCTCACAATTCTATTTCAGTTTCAGATCCATTTCTTGCATTGTTGGTAAAGGAGGGCAACTGTTGGAGGATTTTGCAGAGAGGGCGCACTATCCAATAGGAAGGAGTTCGATTTGGCTTATGGGAGTGAGATCTTGAAGAGATCTGATTTGGTTTTTGTTTGGCTCACCTGGAGCAACTTTTCTTGGCACCCTTGGGGGTTTCTAGCCTCCATATTATTTATTCTCATAGCTGGGAAGAATTTACTGAAGGAAGGTGCACTGGGGGTCTGAGATCCAGTGATTTGTGGTCAAATTTGACATCTACATCCAGAGGAACCTCTCATATAATTTATCCATCATCAAATATACAAGATTGTAGCCATTTCATGAAGATGTTACATCAGATTTATTGTGCATATTTCAGCAGGGCGTAAGCAACAAGGAAGGCACATTTCATGGTATGGGAATTGTGGATTTTGCATGATCTAACATCTATTTTGGGAAGCCATCATTAGGGGATCGAAAAAGAAGACCATTGACATTATTTCCTTGCCTTTTGGAGCCATTATAGGCCAATAAAGTGATTGTTATATTACTTATAATATAACAATCAGATCTGGAAATTACTATAATTGGACAACCGTTTATAATAAATAAACAAGCAAGGATTGTGTGGAGGTATTTGTGTTTTTGTTGTGTATTACTTGTCATTTACTCTTATGTTTATTCTAGTCTATGTTCCACTTAAATTCATGTTGTTTTATACAATTTAAACTCAAAAACATGGATGGAAATGCAAGCTATAGCCATGTTTTTCAAATTGTTTGACATAATACCTCAATGAGAAAAATGGTCATATACATAACAACAAGCAAATAATCATAACAACAAACACTTTGGGGGTTCTAAGGAGGTTGGAACTCATCCCATTGACCCTCTAAACACATCAATGATCCACCTTGATAGTTGGGACAATGTTGACCGCCTCTCCAACACAGGTGGTCAACTCCATGTCCCATGAAGAGATGCATCATCATATGAAAATTTGTTGAAGACATTGGCTCTACAGGGCATGTTTGGCCCTAGCACTTCCTTTTGTAATTGGAATTTCCTCACCCCTGCGTGGATTAATAATGTAATAGGTCTGCATGAGTCATGTCTAGGTTAGTTACCTTGGGATCGGTTCATTGGGAGAGTTCCTTTCACCGAGGGTTTTTTATCCTCAGGTTATCAATTGGGATTTTCAGCCTTATTGATTTCCCTTGAGTTTTTCCCTCACAGTTGCAACAATTCCTCCAAAGTGGTGAACGACGTTCTAGTGGGTTTATCTTTTGGTAACTATTATATGGAATCATTGTAAATGACCATGCAAGACATCTTAGAAAGTTTCGCGGAATTCCGTCGAGTCTAAGTCAATTTTTTTTTAATTAATTAATTTTTAATTAAATTTCCCTAAGTTTGAAGATTTAACTATTTAATTAATTGATTATTTTTGAGCAAATATTGTAAAAACTAGGTCCTTGGACTTTTGATAGGGGTATTTGTGCTCAAAAGAAATGGAATAGCACCCCTCACATCCATAGACCAAGTTTCATCTCAGTCGGATAACTTTAACCATGGGTTTGTCCACCCGGAGTGTCAGTCAGTCTAAAACAACAATTTTAATTGCTAAAGTCCAAACATGGCAAAAATGTAAAATTGTAATAATGAGTTTAAAGGATGAAAAATGTGAAATAATGGTTAGAGAGAGACTCTCTAAGAATAACCTACCCACCCAACCTTGATTTAACCCTTTTCTAACCCCTTATCACCTCTCCTTACCCAAAAGTTACGCCCCCCTAGGGGGATTGACGTTTTTTCTTATTAATTTAATTTTGTGACTTGATGGGGCCCCCTCTCATGAGCTTTACCTCCTTTAGACCTCCACATCACTTCTTAAAGTGATCCCACTCCCCTTTCCTCATTATTTCCCTTCCTTTCTTTGCCTTTCCCCCATGTGGTGCACCCTACAAGAGGAGTTACGCCCCCCTCCACTTGGAAAAATCTAGAAATAATTTTTAAAAATTATTTTATTTCCTTCCACTCCCCTAGCACGAATCCCATAGCCTCCCACTTGATTTTCTATAATCCCAACACCTACCACACTTTTCTAAACCCTAGATCTATGATTCAAACCTTAGATGGTGCACCCTAGCCTAGAGATCTACTCGTATGCTTGGTGGTGGACACTTGGCATTGATCCAAGAGAGGTAGTTTTGTCTCTCCAAGTATAAATAGATCCCTCTCCTCACTCCCAAATCAACATATCTTGAGCTATTGTTATGCTACTTGATTTTTCACTCTCTCTCTCTCCATTGTTCCATCATTTCCATTCTATGCTCTTAGGGTTTTGGAGTATTTTCTCTCCAAGATCTATTTTATCGAGTAATAATAAAGGAGAAGCTTTGGAGGATAACTAGAGGAGAAATGCATGTTCTTGTTCTTCTCATGCATATGAGGTAAACTTGTATCGATTTGTTTGATGATTCTACACATTGGATCTTAGGTAAAGTGTTACTTGGGTAGATTTATCAATGCATGTTCTCGTAGATCTATATATCTTGATATGTTAGATAGGATTGAAGTGTCATTGTGTTAACATATTCAACATATTATCCCTTGTATACACATCATCTTGCAAGTTTTTGTAGGTTTGGCTTCAAGGGTTTCATTGGGAACACCACAAGCAAGAAGGATCTCTTGAGACACATCTATACTCCATGTTTTTCTCACCCTTTACTCTTCTTCTATATTGTTGTTCATTCACATACATTTTCAGCTAGATTAACTTAGTTAGATTGGTCACTTATATCAATTTCTATTACATATTTCTTGCGGAAAACTTTTTCCCTAAAAAGCAAAAGTTTTCTTTCACTTTGCTTGGTTGTGTGTAGCATTTTTCAGCAAGGATACCTTGTTGGTTTGTAGGTTTCAGATCTGGTTGAGAAGGGGTTTTGGCTGCCCAAAGACATCCACACAACATTCAAAGACCCCCAAAGGGATTGGTAGCTATTTCTCAACCTCCTTTTTCAATTTTTAACAATTTTAGTCATTTTTTCTCCTTCTTTGCTTGTTTGTGGTGGCTCACATTTGTGGGAGGAGAAGTGGTACGGCCTCCTTCCACGTGTGAGCCTTGGGGTAGTGTAGATCTAGCTTGGATTTTCATCTTTTTTTCTTTTTTTGCCCTTTTTTGAGCTAGGACAAGGGGTTTGAAGGTGAGGGCATCTTTTAGACCTAGGACATGGGGTTTGCTTGTGGTTTGTTTGGTTTGTTTTTTTACTTTCCTAGCCCTCTTCTTGTTGCTTTCTTTCCTTTCTTTCTCAATTCTATAACTCTTAACCAAGCTAAGAAACTTAATTAAGTGCCTACCTAGTTGGGAGAGGAATACCCCAAGAGGTAAGGATAAGTGGTTTTATTATGTGATTAATGATCTAATTGATTAATGTTATAATTGTTCTAGATCTAGATCTAACACATAATCATTATCTTATGCCTATTGGGCATCTTAAATAGCTCAGCTAGATCTCTTGCATGCTTAGTTTGCTTCAAGTCTTTATCTTTATTCACATGCTTAGATCTATAATCTTTAATCTCTTAATGCTTCAATAAGTGAATGGTGTTTTGTTTATTGCATAGATCTTTTGATGCCATATGCTTGGAGTAACTTCTTACTTTTAAGTTGATAAGTAGGCACACATAAATCTTCTTCTCTTTCACACTTGATGCTCTTATTTAAAAGCTATTGAACATGGTATAAGTGTGATTATATATCTTCTATTGGTTGGCAAGTTGTTCTTGCCTTTTGTTATTTATCTTCAAGCTATCTATATTGTGCATTTTAGTGACATATACATGTGTTAATGCTCTTTATCTTGTAACTTAAACAACACATTTTTAAGGCCAAAGTGAGTTCCGGCCAAGTCACTGAATCACCATTAAAAAGTGTCATAAAATATTCAAAACACTCCTAAACACTCCTAAAAGTCTACCTAACTAATATATAAACTTAATAGACTCTTTAGGGTATATTAGACCACCATATTCACCATCTAAAATGGGGCTTGAGGAAAACAACGGAGGGCGTAGAAAGGGGACTGTCTCACGGTGCACATGATGTGTCCTCTCTGGGAAGTACTCTTGTTTTGGGCTGACCTGTGAAGCTAGGGTGGCAACACTTATTGAGCATCCAACAGTTATTTGGAAATAGGAGGAGGAGGCTTTGGTGAAAGCTTAATAAAATTTGAAAACCTTAAGAAAGCTTAACAACTTAACCCGGGACTTAACTCTTTAAAACTACTTGTGGGTTTAATATTTAAGGGTGGCTGGTCTTCATCTCTAATACTTGTGCTTATATTTTCTTCTTATTAATGTGTTGATGATGATGATCTTGATGCTTTGATGATAATGTGATGTGATGCTTTAATCTCTTGATATCCTGCACAAACACAAATAGATAATTGGTTAGCTTGTTGTTGTAATCTATCATTCTTTAAATTGTAAATCTTGTAACTATTTTGAGTTTAATTTTTCTTTGTAAGTAATATTGTAATCTACTTGTAACGAACAACCCTCTAACTTAGTTGATCCCTTGCCCAATCTTTAGGCACTAGTCTTAGTTTCCCTAGGAAAAGGCTTGACTTACATACTAACCCTTGCATCTTGCAATGTTGCTTGTGCATTTTAGGATTAAAATCCCCCAAACCTTGTAAATAATTAAAACTAACTCCTAGAACTTAACTCTAAAACTAATCTAGAAACTAGGGACTACCCCCCTTGGCTTCCCTAGGAGTGAGCCTAGACGGAAGAGGTTACGGTCAAAGTGATAGCATGGGTTGTGAACCTAGGCACACTAAGTGACCCGAATTTAACTCACGTTTGCAAGTGTGTATAAGGACGGCAACAGAAAGCAAGAGAGTTGATTTTCCCAAGGACTTTGAGAAAACATTTTAAGTGTTTGACGAAAGTTCTCAACCAGTTAGAACTGATTTTTATATCAGATTTGGTTGGGAAACATTACAATGACCTAAGTAACTCTCCAAACTCCTTCGCCCCCTAATGGGGGTTAAAAATAGAATCATATTAGTTTGTATATGTTTTTTCTCAAGATAAAATATGCCCTACCAATATAGGTGTTGGCTCACTGGTGGTGGGGTCTCAATAAGGCTATGGACAATTTAAAATAAATATTTTCGCATAATCTTTTATGGTGTATGTGTTTGTTTAAAATAACTTTGTTTATCCCCCGGATGGGGTGGCATTGCGGGCCATTTGGCCAAATGTGGGTGAAGGGGGAGGCCAGCGAGGCACGGAGCCATGTGCTCGGCTCGTGCCCCACGCAGCCACCATCCCCGGGCTTTAACTCGCATTCAAAGAGGATGGCAGGAGCATTAACTCCACTCCTCTCGACCGCTTCTATGCATAGCGCCATGCAGAACCCATTCGGCAGTTTTGTTTGGTGGTGTGGCTTCTATTTTGGCTCTGCGTTTTTCATGGTTTTTCGGGCAGTTCTCTTCCTACATCTTGGCTCTGCAAATCCTCTGCAGAAGCCGAGTCTCGCCATGCCTCGCCAACGCATGCGTCCACGTCGGGGCTCTCCATGGCACCCACGACGCCCCCGCACATCCTCCTCGCCCTCTGGTTATTCCACTCCAGGTCTGGACACCATGGCTGTTGTTGACACTTCCTGGTTACCAGCATGGCCTTCTCCCCGGGACAAGCTTTCCTCCTCTCCTCCGGCCTCACGCCACAGTCGGCCTCGTCACAATTTAAATACGCCTTCTCCCACTCTGCCGCGTGAACACTCCGCCATTCTCCATGACTTAGTTTTCGAGCTCCGTGAGGGGGTAAATGATCTCCAGTTCCGGGTCCAACAGATGGAGGGACGCCTCTCCGTCCTCCTCCAGCTCCTAGCCACTTCCCCCCCAGCCGCTCCTGAGTATTCTCGTGACGCATCCGAGAACTCCAGTGGTCAGGCGAGCAGTCAGCAGCACGCTTCCACCGAAGAAAGTATGCCATCCGCGGGGAAGGCAGGTAATCCAGAGGACATGAGTGCTCTCGCGCAGAAGGCGACTTTGGCAAGCATTGAAGGAGAAGTCGACACTGCAGTTTCGGCAGCGGCAGCAGACACCAGGGATAGCAGCATCCAAGGGCCCGAAGACAAGAGCCAGGGCGCAACGGACATGCAATGGACCGGCGGGACACCTGTCATCGAGGAACCATGGCCTAGCACCTTGCCCGAGTATGTTCCAGATTATACTATACTTGTCCCATACTTTGGTTCTAGTGGCTCTCATGGTAGTTGAAAGTCTAGTTTTCTATAGCACTATTAGAATTTGTTTTTGCTACTTGCTATATACGGTTGGATGAACTGGTTTCTCCTTACGGAGCAGTTCAGTAATTACAACTGAATAAATCTGTTAATGTACTCTGGATCCTGGTTTTGAGAAGGACTCTTATATTTAATACAAACTCTTACTTATAAAAAAAATAACTTTGTTTATATATAAATTAGCAAATTAGTGGTTACCCTCATTTCTTTCCAAATTGCAAAAGTACTCTTCATTATAGTTGTGTATAACCTTATCTCTTTTTTGATCTCTAAACTAATAAACTACATAAGAAATACAAATCGATCGGTAGAAATATATAAACTAGAAATTGGAAATTTCTCTCCAATTATTTGTAAAACTAACATTTATAATTTATAATTATAAGGTTCTATTTGTCCCACTAATAAAAAATAACCTCTAACATACATAGTTGGATAATAAAGATCATAGAATAAATAGTTGGATAATAAAGATCTTAGAATAGGTTTGACCACTTGTTTCTCCTTTTTCTCCTCTCTGGACTCTTTCAATCAAAAATTTAAATTTTCATTAGATAAAAATATGTAATTCCTTGAAAATAAAGTAAAACCACTCCGTTGTGAAAATTTGAAACAATCTAAACCATCTTTCTTTTAAATAAAGAAAAACTATAGAATGTTTCAATGTTTACTAATCCTTTAAAAAACTAAAAATTTAATCACCCTTTAATTCATTGATCCTTCTGGAACGGCAGGAATCATGTTTTAATGATTGAAAAAGTTAGAACTAAAAATCACACTTCAAGTGTGAGTGGTCATTGCCCAAGTGTGGATAAATTATTTCATGGCCATCTATGCCCTGCAGGGTTGGATATCTTCAATTCCACGATTCTGGAGAGCATACCATTAACCTAGGAAGAGATAGCCAAAAAGAAATTAAATCAGGTAGCTAGGCCAACCAAGGTACAAGGCAAATCAACTTTAACTAAACGTCTTTGTTAGAACTGTTAAATATAATGTAACCTCAACAGGCTGACTGTACACTACCAGTTGTCCTGGCCAGCTGTACTTTCTATTCTTGATTTGGTTGAGCCTATTTAGCTCAGCTATTTCCCTTTGCATAGTACTTCTTCATGATCTTCTTCATGTACTCATTTTGTACTCTTCTACTTATATTTTAATATATTGTTTTTTGTTCTATTCTTTCTCTCTGCATTTCTTGCTTCACAATTTATCATGGTATCATAGCTTCAGTAGTAAGCCTCTTCACATAGGCTGGAGAGAAACGCGATCCTCACAACGCAGAGCTTACACAGATCACGAGAGCACACGACACAGACTTTTCACAAGGCTTGGAGAGTTGTCTGTAATACTCTCAAAAGATGAGCATAAGAAGATCACGCGAGGAAGCAGAGCGCTATGTGCTCAAAAGATTGAGGAATTGAAGACTGCAGATGGAGAAACAGTAAAGATTCTTGCAAATTTTTCAAATTCATAAAAGATTCACGAAGAAGAGATGCAGGACGCGGGAACATTTGAAGAACTCGAAGAATTCGTTCAAATTCATTAAAGATTCCTGCAGAAGGCAGAATCGTTTAAAGATTTACGGGAATTCTCTCAAATCCGTCAAAGATTGCAGCGGACAACGCTAAGCTTCAAAGAACTCGTGAAATTCTTTCGAATCTTTGAAAGAATCACAAATTTTTCTTCCGCGGGAGAAAATTCCTTCAAATGCAGCAAAGATCGCGTTTAAGGAGCAAAGAACAACCGTCACAGCAGTAAGATCCGTCCTCCGAATAGATCTGAGGTGGAAATCCAATTCAAAAGGGACGAGGAGAGCACGAAAAAGGTGAAAGAATTTCAGTCGTTAGATCTTGCGCAGAGAACCGATAGTTGTTGGATCAGCGAGAAAGTGCACGAGGTTTAGTCCTTTGGAGCGCACAGGAGAAATTTTGACTTGTAAAGTCCCAAAATCATCTGGACCGTTCATCAAGAGACATGTGGCGTGATCTCAGCATTTCACTGACTTGCACGGTGTAAAGGTCAGAAGACTGTCGTGAGAATTCGCAAATCGCGAAATCACGAGTTATTTTGGACTGTTGGATCACGAAAGATCGTGAGCCGTCGATCTTATCCCATCACAAATCGGGGATCAGGATTTGGACGAGCGAAGGAGACTTCTCTCCAAAACCCCGATACGCGAAATCCCGACATCACGTATCGCGAAATCCCGAGAGGATTGTGAATCGTCCATCTCAGAGGACAAGTGGCAGCAGATCTAAGTGCCATCAAAATTTCGGCATTTCGGAGTTCGCGGTTTGGAAAACTCTGTGACAAGAGTTCTAAACTCACGAAATAACGAGTTGCGAAATCCCAAAAGGATCTGGACCATCAGATCACAGGAAGATCTGGACCGTTGAATTGTCTAAAGGAGAAATTTCGGCATTTCGCATACTGGGAATCCGAAGGACCCAGGATCGTCGTAGCAAAACCGCCAAAGTTCCGAAACGCGAAATCCCAAAAAGGCGTTAGCGCCAGCATATTTCGGATTTCAACAAATTGAGAGACAAAGAACCGGCGAAGGCATCACGACTCCCCAATTTGTGAAAATCCAGCAACGCTTTAACATTTAGGCGCGTGGTCACATTGAATGGAGACTAAGGGCCAATTCAAGGCCGATAAGCTCTCTTCGGCAATCGGCAGTCGACATTTCGGCAATCAGAAGTTGGAAAGACAAGAGATCGAAGGACTCGTATAACGAAGTTCCGAAGTCAAAATCACGAAGCCAAAACTCACGAAGTCGAAACTAGCGAAATCTTGAATCACAGAGTTCCGAAGTCACTGCAAATTACACGCAGGAGACAGGTAAGTAAGATTTTTTTTTCTATTTTGTTAAATTCTTTAAAAGATGGCAACGTCTAACAATTTAGGACCAACTCAGGGTTCGATTCTTCTTGGAAAGAACTATGAGTTTTGGTCTCTTCGGATGAGATCGTTCTTGCAAGCACAAGAGTGCTGGTATCCAGTGGATCATGGATATGTGGAACCAGATCCAACAGACCTGTCTGCCATGACTAATCAGCAGAAAATTGCTCAGGCAACGCAGAGAAACAGAGAAAATAAAGCTAAATTTTGGATTCAAAATTCTGTGGATGACTCGATTTTCTCAAAAATCACAGGCGCTAGTACTTCAAAACAGGCCTGGGACATCCTTAAATCTTCCTACCAAGGAAATGATAGGGTCAAAACAGTCAAACTGCAGACCTTGAGGACACAATTCGACACTCTAAGGATGACAGAGTCTGAAAATGTGGATCAGTTTATGACCAGAGTCATGGGAATCGTGAACCAGATCAGATTGACTGGTGAAACCATCACTGATGAACGAATTGTTGAGAAAATCCTCAGAAGTTTACCAAAGAAATTTGAAATGGTTGTAATAGCAATCCTTGAATCCAAGGATCTGTCATGTTTTTCAACAGATGAACTAATTGGTTCTCTAGTGACACATGAGACTAGACTGCATCTCACAGATGAGTCAATCGCCAATGCTTTCAAAATGCAATTCTCCTTCAACAGAGGGAGAGGCAGAGATCACCAAGGAAGAGGGAGCAGTCATAGAAATCCTCATTCCAGTGGAGGACATAGACAACAACAACCGAATCAACACTTCCAAGCACATAGACAACAAGATCAAAATCAGAGTTTTCAGCCTCAAAGAGGCTAACAAAGAAGATCAAATGAGAAATCAAGCATACAATGTTATTACTGCAAAAAGTATGGGCACTACGAATCTGAATGCAGGAAGAAGCAAGTAGATCAACCCTCAGGCAGAGCACATGTGTCAAATCATATAGGAGAAACCTCAAGAGGTATGTTTCTCTCACGCCACAAGACTGAAGAACAACCTAAAGATCTTTGGTTGTTGGACAGTGGATACAACAATCGCATGACAGGTAACAAAGATTTACTTCCATGCATTGATTCTTCAATCTCATCTGATATTACACTTGGAAATGATTACTTAGTCAAAGTTCAAGGAAAAGGAGTTGTTCATATTCTTACTAAACAGAATGTAAAGAAAGACATAAACAATGTCTATCATGTTCCAGATCTGAAACATAATTTGCTAAGTGTAGGACAGCTCATTGAACATGGCTATAAGGTACTCTTTGAGGGAGCATCTTGCAAAATATATGACAAAAACCCCAGCAAAAAAATGATTTCTGAAATCCATATGACTCCGAATAGGATGTTTCCCCTTACACTCAGAACTGCAAATTTGAGTCAACCATATGCACAGAGTGCATCTACCATGAATGAAACAATGGTTTGGCATACAAGATTTGGACATCTACCATTTCAGAGTCTAAGTCTTCTTCAGAAGAACTCCATGGTCAAAGGTCTTCCTATCTTTAAAGAGCAAATTCCCCCATGTGTGTCTTGCATACTTGGAAAACATAAGAGAACTAATTTTCCACAGTCATCAAATCAAGCCAAACAACATCTTGAACTAGTACACAATGACCTATGTTGACCAATGCAAACAGAGTCCATAGGTGGTAGCTTTTACTTTCTAACATTTATTGAAGATTTTAGAAGGAAAATCTAGATCTATTTTCTCAGACACAAATCTGAAACTTTTGCAAAATTCAAAGAATTCAAGGCAGAAGCTGAAAAATAGAGTGGCAAATATATAAAAGCACTCAGGTCCGATGGAGGAGGAGAATACAACTCCAATGAATTTGCAAATTTCTGCAAATCACAAGGCATTATCATGCAAACAACAGCCGGGTATACTCCACAACAGAATGGAGTGGCTGAAAGGAAAAATCAGACAATAATGAATATGGCAAGAACACTTCTCAAAGACAAAAGTTTGTCAAATATTTTTTGGGCTGAAGCAGTAGCATGCTCAATTTATCTCTTGAATAGATCTCCAACCACAAGTCTAAAGATGAAAGTCCCTCAAGAAGCATGGAGTGGGACAAAGCTAAATGTTGCACATCTAAGGACATTCGGATGCATAGCATATGCTCACATACCTTCCGAATTAAGGAGGAAATTGGATGATAGAAGTGAGCAATGTATATTCACTGGATATAGTGAAACATCTAAAGCTTACAGACTTTACAACCCAATATCCAAGAAACTAATTCTCAGCAGAGATGTAAAATTTATGGAAAATCAACTCTGGAATGAATCAGAAAATCAGCAACTGGACAGTCAAAATCCATTGCTGCCAAGTTCTGCAAACACAGAAAATTCAGAACAGTCGATACCTCAACCTTCTCTTCCAAGATTGCAAGTACAAAGACAACCTAAAAACTCACAGGATAACTCAACTTCCAGCAGAGACTCATTCTCTGAACCTCAAAATCAGAGAACTCGAAGTTTGAGAGAAATCCATCAACAGTTGGATGACTTTGAACAACACAATTTTTTTGCACTAATGTCATGTCAACCTACATCTTTTAAGGAAGCCGTTAAGGAGCCACACTGGGTTCAATCCATGAACCAAGAAATTGACTCCATTGAGAAGAACAAGACATGGGATCTTGTTGATTTTCCAAGTCACAAGAAAAGTATTGGTGTCAAGTGGGTTTACATAACTAAATTCAATGAAAAAGGGCAGATTGAAAAACACAAGGCAAGACTTGTTGCCAAAGGATTCTCACAACAACCAGGTACTGATTATGGTGAAACTTTTGCTCCAGTAGCAAGATTAGACACTGTAAGAACTTTATTAGCCATAGCAGCCCAACACAAATGGCAAGTATACCAGATGGATGTCAAGTCAGCATTCCTGAATGGTTTCTTAGAAGAAGAGGTGTATGTCGATCAACCACCTGGATTTGAAGTCCAAGAGAAGCCAACCATAGTATATCAGCTGAAGAAAGCCTTGTATGGCTTAAAGCAAGCTCCAAGAGCTTGGTACAACAAAATTGACACTTATCTGACCAAAAGTGGTTTCAGCAGAAGCCAAAATGAGCCAACTCTTTACACCAAAACAGATCATCATGGTAAAATTTTGATTGTATGTTTATATGTTGATGACATGATCTATACTAGAAATCTTGAGTTAACAAATTTTAAACATGCCATGCAATCTAAGTTTGAGATGACAGATCTTGGCATAATGAAATATTTTTTAGGGATTGAGGTTGATAAATAAACCAAAGGCATTTTTGTCTGTTAGCAAAAGTATGCAGCAGACATCATCAAAAGATTTCGCATGGAAGAATGCAATCCAGCAGAAACCCCTATACCTCTAGGCACAAAATTGAGCAAGAAAGATGAAGGCCCTACAGTGGATCCTACTCTGTACAAAAGCTTAGTAGGTAGTTTGTTGTATCTTACAACAACTAGGCCTGACATTATGTATGCAGCCAGCCTTGTTTCCAGATTCAAGGAATCCCCCAAAGATTCTCATTGGAAAATGGCGAAACGAATTTTGAGATATGTTGCAGGAACTCTCAATTTTGACTTATGGTACACTAAATCTGATAGTAATCAACTATCTGGTTACACAGACAGTGATTTTGCAGGTAGCCTAGATGATAGGAAAAACACATCTAGACATGTTTTTCACCTGGGCACGAACCTGATCTCATGGGCATCAAAGAAGCAGCCAATTGTATCAATATCTTCTGCAGAGGCAGAGTATGTTGCTGCTACCTCAGCTTCTTGTCAAACTGTGTGGCTGAAAAGAATATTGAAAGATATGTCACATACAGAAAATGATCCAACTCCTATTTTCTGTGACAGTACTTCAGCAATTACTTTATCTAAAAATCATGTGTTTCACAAGAAAAACAAACACATTGACACTCGTTTTCATTTCATACGCGAGCTAGTCAATAATGGTGATATTGCACTTCAATTCTGTGGTTCTCGAGATCAGCTCGCAGATATCTTCACAAAGCCACTAGGAAAATCTGTTTTTGATTTTCAGAGACAGCACTTGGGCATAATCAGTGCTGATGTTTGTAACTGTTGAGTTTAAGAGGGAGTGTTAAATATAATGTAACCTCAACAGACTGACTGTACACTGCCAGCTGTACTTTCTATTCTTGATTTGCTTGAGGCTATTTAGCTCAACTATTTCCCTTTGCATAGTACTTCTTCATGATCTTCTTCATGTACTCGTTTTGTACTCTTCTACTTATATTCTAATATACTGTTTTCTATTATATTCTTTCTCTCTGCATTTCTTGCTTCACAATTTATCAAGAACACCATCTATCTTAGGTTTTAGACTATGCATTAATGGAAACATAAGAGTATGTATTACTATTACTCATGTGGTAGAAGCATGACGATAGTTTCTACATTTTGGATTTAAACCTGGG
Organism: Picea mariana; assembly: GCA_032191745.1. NCBI lineage: Eukaryota > Viridiplantae > Streptophyta > Pinopsida > Pinales > Pinaceae > Picea > Picea mariana. The sequence goes on from JASDQU010240895.1 coordinate 107,556, forward strand.
GAAAGTTTTTCATTAATTAATCTCTCTAAACATTATAGACAACAATTTTGGCAATTTTGTATCATGAGACATATCATTCATACATTTTTCATAATAGAGTTTTTAATTGCAACTCAAACGAACTTATGTTTGTAATTTCCTTATTTTCTTTTCTGTAAGAATATGAACAGAATCTCGTCTCATGGTTTTTCTTGAATATGTATGCTATGGATTTCTGTGGATGTTTGTTTGGTTTATGCAGATTTATGGGTTCCTATTTCTGTTCTAACTTTTTGTTGAAATTATGAACATGGTTTCTGTTTCTGTTTGGATTATATTTTTGTGAAATTCTGAACATGGTATGTGTAACTCTGGGCTGAGCATTGAAAATTGGATTTACAGCAACATAGTGAAATCCTGAAGGTTTTCCTTCATCGCTGAAAACAATTTAATTTTATGGCCATTGTTTTATGTCTGCCAAATGCTTGAAATATATCTTACAAATTGAAGCAGTTTTTTTAATTTTTGTGGTATTCTACCTTTAAGGCCATTGAGATTTTGAGGTTGCAGCCACCACAGGTTGTTTGCATTTTTTCTTTCTTTCTTTTCTTTTTTAAGTAAAAACAAGTAGAGGGCTTCTCGTTCTCACGTGGGTGAAGAGTTTTGGCTTTCTTTGGAGCTCTCAAGCGAGAAAGGTGGCTACAATACAAATAATGGGGATAATTCTGAAAGTAAAATGTGTATATGGTGTGGTTATTGGTAGTGATCAGAAACCAAGTTCTAAAGTTGCAAAAGAAGTTTTGGAGGCTTGGTAGAAAAACCAAGGACAAAGCAATGCCCGGTATTAGACATGCACTTTCAAACCAAATACAAACTATCTATTGTAAATTGACTAAGTTGCTTGATGAATGCGTGATTGCTGCATATATGAAGAAAACCCATTTTGAAATTATGCATATCCATACACAGCTGCAACAATTAAAATATGTTGTTAGTAGTATGGGTGAGCATATCTTTGCATTTAAAGATTTATGCTTTAAATTTTGTTTCATACTCTAACCGGGTAATAATCTTATTAAAATCATTGCTATCATCATATTATTCCTTGAATACTGTTCTACTGAATAAGGATAATTTAGGCTTTCAAATTGTCGTTGATCCTCTATTTCAAGAAGAAATGTAGAAGTTGAGCATTGTTGCATCAGAGAATAGTGCAGTAGCTTTATTTGCTGGAAAGATGAAACCATTAAGGTGGTTGGAACTTGGAAGTTGAATCATCATAACAAGCAAGGACAACAAAATTCTTACAAGCATGAGCAACATAATTTCCACAAACACGGGCAGTAAAATACTCACGAACAAGTGAAACAGAATGCTTCCAACCAAATTGATTCATAAATGATGGGCCTATGACCTCTTTGTTTCATCAACACAAATGTTTATGCAGAATGAATTTGCTTATTGGTCCAGTTTTGGTTCAATGCTCTGCTCAGATTTCAATGCATTTTGTTTTTACTGCACACAATAGAACAAACTCTGAAATTGCAATCATGAATCTGAGTGTAAGCCTTTATAAATGAAAATACTTCCACAGATTGCTAGTTGAGCGATTTACATGTGAAAGGGGGTGTATATGGTTATTGTAAGGTCTCCGGCTAGATGGGCATAGAGACCCTCGCCCAAGTCCTCGAAGAGACGTAACTTGGGGTTGCTCCGGTAGCCAAGTTGGGCAAGTGGGCACCTTGGGCGTTCGAACGCACCAAGGGGCTTGCCCATGTATGAAGCGACCAAGAGATTGGGGCGCGTCGGCATGAGGGGCACACCAAGGTTGGGTGCATCGATCCCAAAGGGCATGATGGTTGATGAGCGCATGGATTCATTTGGGCGACCGGGTCCGCGAAGCAACGTGACGATTCGTTTGGACACATGGGTTCATGAAGGGGCGCAACACCCCCAAAGGACGTGATGGTTCACGATGGTGATCTTTGGAGTCCCCATAACCCTTGTCCTTTTACTAGTTTGGCAGGTTTTATATCTAGATCAAATTCTTGGACTACTGCCATCTAGTTCCCTCTTCTTTCCCCCATTTATTGCTAGGTAAACAAGGATCAGACCGCAGGGTGCGGCACAATCACTTTAGTGTGGTTCTTGAGGATGTAGGAACTGAAATGTTTTACTGCCTTATATACCGCATAGGCATGTTTGTCTACAGCAGGATAATTGAGCTCAGCTCCTTGAAGATTAGTACTCATGAATGACATTGGGGCCTCGTTGTTGTCATCATCCTTCTGAGTCAAAACCGCCGCTAACGATTGGTCGGAGGCGAAAGAATAGAGGAAGAAGTCTCTATTGAAATTGAGACTTCGCAACACCGGGGGCCAAGATATAGCAGCTTTGATATTGTCGAAAGCACCTTTCCGCTCATCATCCCACTTAAATTCGACATCCTTGCAAATCATCTTTTGTAAAGGTTTGATGATCTCCGTGAAATCGGGAGTGAATTTCCTCACAAAATTGATTTGCCCGAAGAAGGACTGCATGGCTTTCTTATTATGGGGCAAGGGGAGTTGAGCTATGGCCTTAATCCTTTTTGGGTCTATACGGATGCCTGCTTGAGATATAATGTGACCTAACATCTTACCTTCCTCGACACCGAAGATGGTTTTCTTAGGGTTTAAGGATATACCATATTTCATACACCTTTCGAAAATCTGAGTTAAGTGTTGGATGTGATCTTCTCTATTCTTTGAATACACCGTTATGTCGTCTAGGTATACTACCACACATTTATTGATTAGTCCTCAGAAAGCTACATCCATGGCCCTTTGGAAGGTCGCTCCTATGTTAATTAACCCAAAAGGAATTTGTTTATAAGCGAAGGTTCCCCACTTGGTTCGAAAGGTGGTTTTTAAACGGTCTTCCTCCAAAACCAGAACTTGGTTGTAACCTGAGAAACCGTCTAGTAGAGAGAAAATCTTTGATCCAGACACGGTCTGCAGGAGTTGTTCCATCGATGGGACTGGGTAGTTGTCTTTTTCTGAAGCTCTGTTGAGGTTCCTAGAATCTACGCATAGGCGGATCTCTCCCGACTTTTTCCTCACCGGGACAAGATTTGCTACCCATGCAGAATGCCTAACCTAGAAAATGATCTTGGCATCTAAAAGTTTTTTTAATTCCTGATACATGAGAGGTTCCAGGGATGGGTGATACTTTCGGAGATTTTGTTGGAAAGGCTTTACTTCGGGTTTTAACGACATAGTGTGTTGAATGATGCGGGTATCATACGTTTTCAGATCTCGATAGGACCACGCAAATACATCTTGGTATTGTTTGAACAATTTGAGATAGGATTTCCTTTCCTCTTTGGATATAGTCTTGCCGAGATTCACATTCTTTGGGTTTTCTGAGGTTCCAAGATTTATAGTTTCATGCAGGGGACAAGAGCTACTAGTCCTTGTGTTTTTAGGCCCCTTAAATCGCTCTTTTAGATCAAACAAATTTTCTAGATTAGCTATACCTTTCGAGATTGTGTGAGACTTTGATTTGTCAACGGGTTGTCCTGTCCTAGGATCAGTCTCTGTTGGTAGCCCTTGGAATACTTCATCGTCAATGGCCAAATCTTTGAAATTGTCTTGGTTAGTCAAGAAGTTTATGATCTGTTGAATGTTCATCACCTTCAAAGACTTTCCAATTAGAAATGTTGTTAAGCACCGACGGTTTGTAAAGCAGCTCCACGGTGAATCAGGAGGCTTCATAATCCTCTAGAGGCAACAGCCTAGAGGCAGTTGTGGCCAAGGATTCAGCAAGGATATTCGTTGCTCTGGGAACCGCTGTAATATTGAAGGCTTCGAAATGCTCTATTAACCTATGCACCTCCTATTGGTAGCTCTTTAGGTGAGGAGAATTGCAATGTATAGTATTTCTTACTTGTCTAACGATGATTTAGGAATCTCCGAAAACCCTCAATTCTTTGATATTCAAGTCTATAGCTTTCTTTAATCCTTGTACTAGAGCTTCATATTCTGCAGTGTTGTTTGTACATTCAAATTCTAGCCTACAAGATAAGAAATGATGTTTACCTTTAGGATTAATGAGGATGCATCGTGCTCTTGAACCTTCTTGCAATTTAGATCCGTCAAAGTACAAAGTCCACATTAGTGGACGACAATCACTCTTTTCTTCTTCCTCGTTAACTTTTTGCTCTCCTATCTTTTGTTTTGTGATTTCTATCTCAGGGTCCTGACAGAAAAGTGTGTCTTCTGTCGGTATCGACGACTTTTCTTGAAAAATCATTTCGGAATTTTGAGTGGGAGGGACATCGGACAAGAGAGGAGCAAAGTTTCTGAAGTGGGATTCGCAGGAATAATTGCCCAAAACAGGGAAATCCGTGGACGAGGGTTTGTTTGGGGTTTCTAGATCAGTGACCGTGTGTTTCAGATATCTCTCCCTATCGATTTTGATCATGTTCTTGTATCCCTTCAGTGGTAGCCAAAGGTGTGCCCAGTCTATACTGAAATATTCGTTTAGCTTTTCAGACCAATCTCGACTTAGTAATAACCCATAGGCCTCTGGAATACCTACCACAATGATGTCAATCACTTGCACAAACTTGGGGTGTGTCTCTATTCTAATCATTACATCTTTGAGTTCTCCCATGACCTTGACCTAGGTTCTGTCTAGTTGTATGACATGTTTATCACTCTTGAGGGGAACAACATTTAACTTTTTGCAAATAGACAAAGGCATAACATTGGAAGACGCCCCAGAATCTACCAAACAATTGTGAAGGTTTCTATTGAAGACTTCAAACGTTAAGAGGAACGGTGGGACAAAAGGTTTTTCCTTCATATCTTCCGAGCAATGTTCACAGTTGGTTTGCTCACCAAATCTGTGGGAGATAGAGTTCTTTCCTGACCACTGCCCGTGTTCGGGTTTTCTACTGAGTTCAAATCTTGCAACATAAAGTCCTTCTGCTGAGGAATCCTGCATATGTCCATAACTAATATATTAGCCTTTAACTTCTTCAAATCTTCGACTAGGTTGTAATCCAGTTTGGGCGATTCTCGGGTATGGATGCTTATAGGTTTCTTACCAAAAAGTGTTTTCGGGCGATCAAAAGTTTCCTTACTCCCCGAGGTCTGGGTGGCAGCGGTATCTTTCGAGACAGGCAGACCCTTGTTGCGTGTTTGTATCACCGAGACTTCCGCGGGTTGTTCCTCAGACTCAAATAGGTCGTCGAAAGGCATGATCAGGTCGGGATCCCATATAAGCATGGTTGTATCTTGTGGTGGATCAATCTCTTCCTAGTCAACAATATTCATAGCTGAACTGCTTGGTTGTTCGGTTAGGGAGACTTTGTCTAGAAACCAATTGGCCATCAAATTCATGGCATGCACCCATTGAGGGCAGTCCCTTTCAGAGTGGTTTTCCTAGTGATAAGTACAGAAAGAATCAGATGCAACATTCCCTATATCAAATTTGTTGGGGGAGGTTCAATTTCCTTGAACGGTGGGTTCCTCTTAAAGAAAGGCTTGTAGGGCCCTTTGGCCTTGGTTTCCCTCCCCTGCATTCCTCTTCATGTCTATGATCTCGTTTGATAATTTCTTAACCATGCGTTGGAGGTCTTCTATGTCTCCATTACCTTTGTCAGGAGTCTGCTCTATTTGTTTCCCTGACCATCTAGCCAAAAGGAGTCCTCTCCTGGGGGGAGGCTGAGCTTCTTTCTTAACTAGAGAGATCTGGCCCTCTTTACACCCTTTCATTTGGAATTCTATTGTTTTGGCTTCTTCAAAATTTTCAGCCATGGTTCGTTTGGCGGCTCTTTTTACAAACATAGAAATAGAAGCCGGGAGTGCGTTAGCATAAACCTCGATTTACAATTCCTGGGTTGGTTTCGCTTCAGGCTGAAACTTGTTTAAGATGGTCGTGAATATTTGATTGAAATCTCTGACTCTTTCTTTCAAACTCATGGTGGCAGCAAATAACTTAGCAATCATAGCTCCCGTAGTAGTTTCCTCTGCAAATTTATCTAGAAAGTCTTTTTGAAACTTGGTCCAGCTAGCGATAGATCCTACTAGTAGATTAAAATACCATGTGGAAGCTGAATTTTCAAACGTGTAGGGGAAAAGCCTGCAAACTATGTCTTCATGTTGGATGTTCATAAGTCTGATTGCTAGTATAAATTTCTTGATATGATCTTCAGGCAATCCAGAGGTTTTGGGATCGAACTTAGGCAGTAACTTCTCTGGATGTCGGGGAAGGTTATGGACTGGTCCTGGGAGGGCCAAAGCGTCTCTGGCTAACCATGGTTTATTGACCAGAGGTGGGTTCCCCCTTTCATCATTATGGTCGTTGTTTCCTTCCATATCTTCAGACTCTGAGTTAAACTCCTCTTCTTCCAAGAAATCGCTCGGTTCAGAGACGTCGCCGGCTGACGTTTCGGATATCAAATCAAGAGGTTCTTGGATTTCGGTAATCACAAAATCTATTAAATCTTCTACCGAGTGCACGAAATCCTCGTCAGGAATGCTAACCACTGGTCTGCTTTGCTGTTTTCTTCGAGGGAGTATGGGAGCTAAGGACAATGCATCGATCTGTCGGGCGTAGGCTCTTGTAATTCTTCTAAATTGATTTACTTCCTCGTGAGGAAGAGCATAAGGTATTTCAGGGTGAAAAGATTCTTCCTCGGGTTGGGGTGAGTTACTCGTTCCAGGAGTACTCAGCGTGTGTGGGTTGTCTTGGGAATGACTAACCATGCATGTGGGCCGTTAAGAATCTGTAGGCTGTTTGAAATGCTATATAAAATACATATTCAACCATTCGTTCTCAGGCCCTCCTTCTAGTGCCAGTTCTAATGAGGGGTCTCAAATCCCTAGTTCAATAGTAGGAACTGTTGATCGCCTCTCCAACTAGGGGGTCAACTCCATGTGCCATGAAGAGATGCATCATCAGATGCCTACTTGTCAAAGACTATTTGGTTCTACAGGGCATTTTTGGCCCCAACACTTCTTTTTGTAACTGGAATTTCCGCACCCCCGCGTGGGTCAATAATGTAATAGGTCTGCATGGGTTATATTTAGGTCATTTACCTTAGAATCGGTTCATTAGGAGAGTTCCTTTCACCGAGGGTTTTTTATCCTCAGGTTATCAATTAGGCTTTTCAACCTTATTGATTTCCCTTGAGTTTTTCCCTCACACTTGCAATAATTCCTCCAAAGTGGTGAATGGCGTTCTAATGGGCTTATCCTCTGGTAACTATTGTTGAGGGATTGTTGTTTCCTTATACACACTTGGGAGACGTGGAAGAAATCTTCAATCCACTCGGTGTGTCCTTGGGGGCAAGTGAGAGTTAAGGTGTTGTCACCTAATCCTCAACTCCTCTATCTAGGCCAACTCCTAGCGAAGCCAAGGGGGGTAGTCCCTGTTATCCACCAAAGTTGCACTATGGTGAATTTCCGCTGAGCCGCCAAAGATTGAACATTATTGTTCAAAATTCAGAAGTTCAGAAATTCAGCCGATCTAAAAGACCACCTGGTCACTCTACATTTCCATAAAAAATTGTAATAAGAGGTGTTGGCATGATGAATTTGTAAAAGGTCTTAGCCACCTTAATTCCTAAGCGTGAGTTATACTCTGGAGTGTTTTTTCACTTGCTAATTATATTTTGCCACTTTTCAGGCGATTTATAATTTATGAGTTTTTTCACTCAATCCTCCAGAGCTGGAGTATATGCTCATGGTTGGTGCTTGAGCATGGATCTAAGCCTAGTGTCTGATGTATATTACCATGCCAAACATCCTCCTAGAGTCTTATGGAAATGTACTAAGTCCCCCCTAGGATTTTTTTTAATTTTTTCAGTTAATTAAAAAATTGCCAGAATTCGGCAATTTTTAATTAAAAAATAAAGATACATTAAAAAAGTGGTATTTGGGCACCAAATAGGCCACGGGGATGCTCATTTTTGGACCTAGAGCACCCATGTTACCTAATTACCCACTTACTTGGGTAAAATTAGTGATTTTCATCACTTAATTTTGATTTTACCCTCAAAAACCCAAAAAAGGCATTTTAATTCAATAAAAATCAGCCAAGTCAAAATAAAAAAAGAATAAAGGGGGACAAATTGGAGAAAACTTAAATGCAAAGTCAATCAAATAGTCAAAGGGGACAAAGATCAAGTTGATTGGCAATCAAATAAAGTTTGGATTGTGGAG
>JASDQU010240896.1:0-42173 GCA_032191745.1 Picea mariana
TCCTTCTCATGTGATGCTCAAAGGCGTAATCATTTGTCTCTTATTATGACAAGAGAGAATCTTTGCTCATTTACCCTTTCATCTAATTATATTGGTACTTCCTGAGGAAATGGAATACATTCCCCTCAGGCTATTATTTGGAACAGAACTTTCATGACTCCCCAGAATGGAGTCAACTATGCCTCCATAGTATTCATTTAATCTGGACAAGAGAAATACTTGCTTCACGTTTCACTCATTAGGGCAATCATATTGGGCCTCTAGTATACTTATACTCTTACATCATACATGTGCATTACTTCCACGTTTAATATCATTCATACCTTACCGGTATTAATATCAGGCTTCCTATTATGAAGCTTCCCAATGCATTAAACTCATGCACTCAAGTACAATTGAACACAGCTAAGTATTCATCATACTAGTTCACGCCTTCTCCTCACGCGACCACCGACGGTGGCCATGATATGAACTAAAAGGCGCTTCAGATTTCATGATTTCGGGATTCCTGTTGCAAGGGACTTTGGTTCCTCAATCCCCGAAATCCGAAAACCCGAAAGACTAAGGCTAAGGTTTTCTCGGCTCTTTTATTCACATGACCCTTCGCTCGAAACCTGGGGTCAACTCCTAGACACGCGTCGGGATCCCGTTTTTGGCGAATCTGCGGATAACACTCCACCATTTCCCAAACTTCTGATCCATGAGGGTCCGGTAACCTGGATCCGATGGTCCAGATCTCTCTACCAATCAACAGTACTGATCAAATCCCGACTTTCTCCTTTTCGGGAATTCCACTATCCGTTCAGATTTTCAATGACTTCTAGCCACGAACTTGGCATCAACTCTTCTAGAATCAACCTCTGCGTTCAACCTCTGGAACTTTCAAACTTTAGCACAAGCTTGTTTCTATGCGCACTCCTTGTGCTCTATATGCACACTCGACATACGAAATTTCCCCGCTATCTTCAACTATTCACATTGAAGATTTATTATCATTGTTAAATAACATATCGCTACTCCGACAAGAGTAGTTACCATTTTAACAAAGGGTTTAAAGAAATTCCTCTGCTGAAATTCAACAAGAATTCCCAAAATCACAGGTTCAATTCTGTAGTCCTTCTCCTTAAAGAGTAATGTAGATAACAATATCTCTTTTTGCAACTCGTGCATGAGCCCAAGCAGGCCAAGTGTTGTAACCATGCTCTAATACCAATTTGTCACACACCCACTACAGGGCATAGAATAATAATCAAATTTCTCTTTCTTAGTTAGTCGAATCCTTCATCCATGGTCTCTAAACCTGGGCGATGGACCTTCAAAGTTCCCAAGCTGAAGCAAGTCTTTGATTCCCTACTGGAATCTCACGAATAAATCCACAGGTCCCTTAATAGAATTTCTCCTACGTGACTAAGCACCAAGCATGAGCTCCCTCCTCCACGTGACCACTACTCGTGACCACAGAGCTTAATAAAAAAGCGTGTCGCATTTCGTGATACCGGGGATCCCAATATCAAGCGCCCCATTCCTCTGAATCTCGAAACCTTGGAAAGGGATAATGGGTGGTAAGCTCCTCCCTTTAACCTTCTCCACTCACACAACCCTGTCCTGTGGCATAGGGCTATTCCTTCGAGTCCTTCGGATTTTGCAATTCAAGGAATCGCGATGCAGTGCCCCTCTTCCTTTTCTTTTCAAATCCTCAATGAATTAAATCAACGGTCAAAATATGAGTTAGATCGACGGCCCACAAGCCCCGTGATCTAACGGATGTGATCTCTTTTAAACCAATGACTAGGATTAAGTCGTGATTTCGTGACTCGCGAGTTCTAATAACTCCTCCTGTTGAATTCTTTCAACGATGAGTCAGTGAAATGCCTAACTCTCGCCACATGTCCTCTACAAATGGACGGTCCATATCTGTCATGACCCAACGGTCGTGATTCGTTGTTGGTGATTCCCCGTCAAGATTCTGGGGAAGACTTCTCCTATGATTTCCCAGTGCCGAAACGCTGACCGGCAGCCACGTGTCCCTCCGATGGATGGCTGCGACCTTTAGCCATGATCAACGACTATGATATTTTTGTAATGATCAACGGTTGTGATCTTATCACGAGTTTTCACTTCGCGATTTTGCTTCGATCTTCGTCCTTNNCTTCGCGATCTCGGTGATAGCGAAACCTCGTCTTCACCACTCTTATACGCCTAAGTTTCGAAACACCGATGGCTTTGGGATGTTCGCCACCTGTCCTCTACAATGGACGGCTTGATTTCCTCTTCGAAGAGTTTAGGATTTCGTGACTTGCACGTTGTAAGGTTCTTTCCTTCAAACCCCCGACTCTCGAAACGTCGAAATCTCCCTCTAGACGATCGACGGTCCAGACCACTCCTGCGTCAATGAACATGATCATGTCGCTATTTCGCGTACCATGAGTTGGTGTAGTCTTTCCTTTGACCATTCCCAATCACGAGTCATCGAAATACTGCCCGAATGCCACGCGTCCCTCCAATATCGATCGTTTTTCCTCTGGAGCCTTCACTGCTTCCAGTCCTTGAATAATTTTGGTCTCCAAAGGTTTTGAACCTTTGTCCCTTTCCTCTGCAATCCACCTTGGTTTAAGGAACACTCTGCAAGTGTAATCCCTCTTGAGCTTCGTTAGCTATGAAGGACTTAAGAGCCTTGCACTCTTCTTCTGGGCTTGACTCTTAGAAGAGTCTTCCACGCACCCCTTGGGTTCATTCATCAAATCTAGGACTTGAGTAGTTCTCGATCTCTGCTTGCCTCACAGGGAGCTTGTGCATATCTACACTATCTCTCCTAAGATTAACAGGCTTCATCCTCCAAGGGACTCAAAATGATTAGGAAGGTTTACATGCATACATGAAACTGTGTCCACGGTAGACGAACACACATTTCGTGACTCGGGCTTATGCCACCACAGGACACAAGTATTTACGAGTATAAAACATATCCTAACCATATGCTTTCTTACTAGCCTAATTATACAACCAAGCAATGATAAAAGGAATACAATATATCCATTAAGAAATCATGCACAATTCCTGCAACATACACAGTATAGCCAATTCATACACAGTTACAGATAAATTACACAGGGCAGGAGATCGCTTATCTATTACAGGTTGTCGTTAACCAACTGACTGTGGGTGTTCATCCTTCCACCCAACCATAGGCTCAGAGGCATTCAATCTTAGCACTCTGGCCACCCCCATGCCAAGCCATGATATCACCAGGGAATTCTCACACTTCTCGAGGGTTCTTCCTCCATTTCCACTTTTGTTTGGGTCCTGTTCTCTGTAACCTAGAGCTTTCTCTCTCGATTATGGCCTCGGCGAGGTTTCTCAAATGCTCCTCGACATCAAGCTCACGGCCTTTAGTTCATGACTCACTGGAGAGCTCTGCACATCTCCCTTGCGAGCTTATGCTCCTTCTATCCAGTGTCTCCTCTCCCGTGTGTATGCCTCTTACCTTGGAAGGTTTGCCAACCTATCATGTTCCTTCTGTTAGAAGGAAGCTCAGGTCTGCAGGTCCCTGTGGTACTTTGGGCTGACAACCCATGTTTCCATTCATGGGGGTGGTTGATAATTCAACCACCGGTCCTTTCTTCATTAACTAATTTATCTCCTTGGGATCCGAAGGAGGTTGTCATCCTCATCAAGGGAAATTTGGGGTTATTTTTCATAATGAACCCTCTCTTATAGTTTTTAAATTCTTCCTCTAGTGATATCATGGAAAATACTTTCAAGGCTTCACCCCCACAGTCAGTTATTGGCAACTCAAACAATAATACATTTACATTTTCCTCATGCATTAGCATGGGAATTCCTATTTTATGATTAATTACAAATTGGGGGAAACAGGGTGTTACAAGATGTTTTTGTTCTTGTTTCTTTCTCTGGGCAGGTTACCATGGAGGAATGATTGGTCACAACATTGGAAGAGTGTTGTTCTTATTTCTTATTTTTGTATTTTTTTTTTACTCTTGTTATAGGCAAGTCACAAGTGATAGCTCTGAGAAGGAGTTATTGTGATGATTGTTCCTGTTCTTGTTTTTATTATTGTTCTTATTATAAGAATATTATTCTTGTATGTTGTTTTCTCTTGTTGTTGCTCTTGTTCCGGGCAGGTCATAGGTGATAGCTCTGAGAGGGAGCTAAAATGACGGTTTCATGAGGCAACATATTAGATGGTCTCTAACTAAGACATGGAGTAGACTATCCAAACATAGAGTTGTGTACATGACCTTACACATCCATGTAATGAAGGAGAAGTGGACGAAGTCAAAACCTTCTAACAAGAAGAGTGCTTTTGCGGGATAGAGAGTATCTCATATGGAGATTAATTGTAAGAAACAAAAGGCTCCAAAGATGAATATACAAATCCCTCTAGTTCAGTTGATCGCTCTTCAAATCATCGGGAAGAGTCAGTAGAGCCAAAAGGGCCTACCCAAAATTGTTGCAGTGACCAGGAAGAGACCAACATGGTCCCGTGATACTTTGCAGGGTGAAAAGGGGATACAAATATATGGCATTAATGAGCCATATCATGAGGAGGAACAGATGGCTCCACCAGTGGTGAGGCAGGCATCCCCACAAAGTATCATCTCAGAAGGGGATAAAGTTCAGAGGGATTCAACCTTCATCATCTAGTAGGGAGGAGCAGCCTCCCCAGGACAATTCATAGGAGATTAGACTTCAAGAGGAGGTTATCACATGCAGAGGGAGAAGATGGATCTAGAGATTATATAGACTCAAAGGGAGTCAAGATTTAGAGGGAGCATGTAGACTCAAAGTGGGTTTGATCTCAGAGAGATTCAGTGGCTTAGAGACTTTCATTTAGAAAGTATTCCTCCTCAAATTCATATGGGAGAGAGAGACGTGATCGGATCCCATGATGTATAGAAAATTGATCAGATCCTTGATGTACCTGGTTAACACAAGGCCAAACATATGTTTTGCAGTGAACACTTTGAGTCAGTACATGGTTGAGCCTAGACATGCACATTGGATAAAAACAAAACATGTGTTGAGGTACCTACATGGTACAATTGGATACGGATTGAGATGTGTCTCAGATGGAGATGTGAAGTTGTAGGGTTATACAGACTCTGACTGGGCAGGGAGTGCAGTGGACTGAAAAATCACATCAGGATGTTGCTTCAGTTTGGGATCAGGTATGATCTCATGGTTAGGTAGGAAGCAGATGTCAGTAGCACTCAATACAAAGATATAGAGTATATTGCAGCCAATGTTGCAAGTCGTGAAGCAGTATGGCCTCGAAATTTGCTTGCATAGTTATTTTATCTAGAGTTGGAGCCAACTTTTATACATTGTGATAATCAAAGTTGCGTGAAGCCTTCAGAGAATATTGTATTTCATGACAAGTTGAAGCATATAGGCATCAAATACCACTACATCTGAGACATGGTGTAGAGAGGAGTTGTGGAGCTCTAGTACATATCCATAGATGAGCATACAATGAACATTCTCACCAATCCTATGTCTAGAGTGAAGTATGAGTACTTCATAGACAAGGTTGTTGTGATGCAGAATGTCCACCCTCATTGAGAGGGAGGTGTGGTGTTTCTCCTCTAGCCAGATAACCCCTTTGGCCAAGGGTTTCCTAGATCAGCCATGTGAGATGACTGAGGGAATAATGCACAACCAAGTACAAGTCTTTCGTATGCCATGCGAGGTGACTAGGTGTCAATAAGACTATTGGGAGAGGAGAAACATCACAACATAGTCGTGAGACTATGGCAGTAGTTGTGTGCTACTAGACAACATGTTAGTAGTTGTGTGCTACCAGTGGATTGCTACGTAGTCATGAGACTATGGCGGTGATTTTGTATCATTGGACATTAGTTGTGCACTACTCTAGCAGTGGTTGTGTACCACTGGCGGTGATTGTGTATCGATGGACATTAGTTGTGTACTACTATAGTTGTGGTTGTGTATCATTGGATGATAGTTGTGTACTACTGTAGCGGTGGTTGCATACCACTAGCGGTGATTGTGTATCACTGGACAATAGTTGTGTACTACTATAGCGGTGGTTTTGTACCACTGGCAGTGATTTTGTATCACCGGACAATAGTTGTGTACTACTATAGCGGTGGTTGTGTACCATTGGTGGTGATTGTGTATCACTGGACAATAGTTGTGTATTACTATAGAGGTGGTTGTGTACTACTGGCGGTGATTTTGTATTATTGGACAATAGTTGTGTACTACCAGCAGTGATTGTGTATCACTGGACAATAGTTGTGTATTGCTACAATGGTGGTTGTGTACCACTGGACAATAGTTGTGGACTACTATGGCAGTGGTTGTGTACCACTATGACAGTAGTTGTGTACTACTATGACTTGGCAACATTTGTGTTCCATTGGATGGAATTGTAGTAGCTATGTGCTACTATTTTATCACAACATAGTCATGGAGACCGAGACAAATGATTTGAGCTACCGATGGCATGGTAGTATTTGTGTGCTACTAGATGATTGCAAAGTAGTCAGTGAACTACTAGATGACATGGAAATATACCTCCCTAGCTAAGAGGGAGTGTTGATGTTTTGGTAGATACGAGAGGTATTCCCTGCTGGAAAATTTCTATTAGAGAAGAATAAGATTCCAAGAAGTCAAAGGAAGACCATTGAATAGTTGAAGAACACCCCAGAAAAGAATAAAGTGAAATAGAAGACCACATAAGAGAAGTCGGCCCACAAAAAATAATAATAAAGTGGAAATATAATTTCCAGGAAGAGAAGTCGGCCCACAGAAATAATAAAGTAAATTTGAAGACCTAGAATAAGAAGTCGGCCCCAGTTAGGCGCTCATATTAGTATAAATACAAGTTTGGGTTAGTTCATTTATATAGCCACACAGTTCTCCCTCTGCAGTGTGAACTAGGCAGTTTCAACTACAATTGCAACAATTTCGCTATTTCTAGTTTTTGGTTCTCTTGGAGAGTGTGCTCTACTTGGGGAAGGATATTATTGGTGGATCTTGGTGATTTCTCTTGTGCCCTACCTCTAGAGGAGTTGTTCTAAGGTTTTGTGGTGTTTCCTGGTTGATTTGTGACAATTGCATTTGCAATCACAGTTACAGTTGCAGTTGTTGTTACCAGTTGCCAGTTGTGCAAGTTCTATGGTGCACTATTTTTCTCTAGTGATGGGCCTATCTTACACCAGTTCTATGGTGTTGCTCAGTTGTCTACCCTCACCAGGGTTTAACAAGAAGAAGATAAGTATTTGTTATCATGGTTTCTTCATCGTTGGTTTGCTCTTGTGAATAGAGCTTGTTCATGGTTGTATTGGAATATTGGAAAGATTCTCTCTAAGAAAAGTTGGTTGGTTTTTTCCCCCAAGTTTGGGGTTTTCCCAAGATAAATATGGGTGTCTTCTTGTGCTTGTTTATCTGCTTATTATATATTTCAGTATATGATTATTGAATGTTAAAAGTAGATAACAATGCTATGGTAAATCTAATGTTAACGAAACTAATGAAAATCTAACAACAATGAGGGGTCAAACTCATGGTCGAGTAAGAAGAAGGACTTGAGTAAGATCAAGTGTTTCGCGTGCCACAAGAATGGGAATTATGTGTCACAATTTCCATAGAAGAAGAAGGGTAAGGAGAAATCGTAGTAGGTAGCAGCATTAGTAGAAACTTAGGTAAATGAGTTGGCAACGAAGCTTCAAGAATTTACACTAGTCTCCTTCCTTTCTACCAGCACGGTCACCAGGAGTGCTTGGTACCTAGACAATGGTGCATCACGTCATATGGAATAAGCACGAGAGATATTCAACAGCCTGACGGAGAAGAACTTAGGGATCCATGTGGAGCTTGGGGATGATTCCAAGTATGCAGTCAAGGGCGATGGAACTATCTTGTTCCATCTTGAGTCAAGATATTTATTTGATGTCGAGGATGTGATTTATGTACTAGGAATGAAGATAATTTTTCTCTCAGCCTCATTAATGGAGGACAAGATTTTTATGGTCATATTCAAGAAGGGACAAGTACTCATACTTCCAAAGGAAGCTAGCCTTAGTACAACGATGGTCATTGGGGTTAGAGAGGGAAACTTATACAAGGTTAAGGGAAAGCCTATTCAGGTCTTGGTATATAGCAATGACAACCTATGTACATTATGGCATATGAGGATGGGACTCTTGCATCATAAAGCATTGTCAATTCTGTAGGAGATTGTCATTGGTCTCCCATATTTTAGTGTTGAGCAACAGAGCATATGCAGAGGGTGTGCGCTTGTCAAGAATGCCAAGACTTACTTTCCAAGAAGCGAGAGTAAGTCCAAGGGGATATTGGATCTTATTCATTCATATGTGTGTGGATTGATGTAAGTAGCATTTGTGCAAGGAGCATCGCACTATGTGACATTCATTGATGACTTTTCCAAGAAAACCTAGATCTTCTTTATGAAGACCAAGGATGAGGTCTTCAGTTGGTTTTGGGAGTTCAAGGCCCAAGTGGATGATCCAAAAATCCTTAGATACCACTTATTCCTTTCCAATATACATGTTAGCTTCTAACTTTATTCAAAATAATTCTTGATCATATTGAGGTAATTTGCAGGAAGAAAAAAATGATGTTGTGCTTCTTATCCAAAATCTCATAAACTAATGATTAATTTGGAGAATTATGAGATAACACAACAGAAAACAAAAGAAATCAAATATATAACATTGATGACATGGTTTATTTCATCTTTAAGTCCATTCTAGACAATAAGACTACTCCTTATCATCTCAAAATGTCAAAGTACATTACAACATGGACTTACAAAGCCAATTTTATAGACTCTCTTCAATTCCATTGCTCAAACTTAGAAAAGGAATTTACCATTGAATTCCTTACGAAATTATGAGAAAAAAGAGTATAAAGTCAATCATATTCTGGACTGGCTTAATTTTACCCTCTTTACACGCCAAACAATGCACTATGGCGCTCATTAATGGAAACCTGGACTAAGAATTTTACAAATGACCTCTTAGCACAAAAATAACATCACCATCGTACTCCTCTCGAAAAAATGAGAAAAAATATTATAAACATGCCTATGCTTGGACAATATACCTCATGGCACACAAATCTATGCAACACATAAACTTAGTGTCCTCTTTGGAACGCACTTCAATGCACCTATACCGTACCTTTGTTTCAAGATCTGTGCATCCTCGAAATGTGTGTCAACATTGGGACCGTGCCCGTAAATAGGTTGGGTCGAGGGTCGAGCTCGTACCTTCTCCCTATGTATTTGAACTTCACTCTAACCATAATAAATGGTATTTACTATACTTAGCCTCCCAAAGGGCGTCGATGGCGCATTGGTTGTGGTGTTAGAAAATTGTATAGCAGGTCGCGGGATCGAATCTCGTTGACCATGCCATATGTTACGACTTTTATTATAAGAATGTGGTGGTTGTTATATAGTTTAAACCATAAGTTTGTTGATATGTGGTGGCATATAGTTATAGCCCCATGCAAATATAGTGTGGTGGTTATGTTGTTTACCATGTGATCAATTACAATGGTTCAAGGGCTAGGCCCTTGACCCTTTTCCTCCGCCAATTATGTAATACTACAAACTTAAATATAACTTAAACCACATATGGTTAAGAACTAATGCAGTGACATGATGGTAAAATGGGCTTGGGTAAGGTCTTGGGAGGTCATGGGTTCGATCCTTCGGACTCCCAATAAAATTTTAATAAACCTTAAGCATGATGGCCAATGGGAGGCTGCCACATGGTATCCTCTCATTAGTCTATTTTTGCCACGTGTCAAACTCTAACTTGTCCACCTGCACCATACGGATGCTGACTCACTTGCTTGGTCGAATGTACGGTGTGCCACGTGGCGCTCCAGGGATGGCCACGTTAGCACCGTACAGTTGTGCCATGTGTCACCCTTGTAGTGGTGACACGTGTCACCTTGATCCCTTTGACTTTTTCCTTTTTTCCCTAGTTTGACTTGAACTTTGACCGGCTATAACTTTTGCATACAAAATCTGTTGAGGTGATTTTTACGATGTTGGAAAGCTATTGTTGATCTCTACACAATAATGTAGTTTTTGAGAAAATTTGAGATGGTCAAATTTTGAGCTTTTATGGATCCTCCTAGATCTCTGTGAGAGTTCCAGATCCTCTTGGACCTCTGTGAGTGTTCCTTGATCCTCCTGGAATAATGGAGAACCATACGGGGAAGAAGATCAAGGTCTTGAGGTCAGATAATGGGAGCAAGTACACCTCCAATGAATTCAAGGATTTCTGCAAGGAGGCAAGGATCAAGAGGGACTTGACAATCTCATATAACCCTCAGTAGAATGGGGTTGCAAAGAGAAAGAACCAATCCATCATCATTTTTGCGAAGGCTATGATTCATGACCAGGGTTTTCCCATGTTTCTCTAGGCAGAGGAATGTAACACAATAATGTATTTGTAGAACATGAGTCCTCACATGATATTGGAGGACAAGACTCATGAAGAGGCATTCATAGGAGTGAAGCCAAAGATCGGGCATCTTAGGATCTTTGGTTATCCAGTATACATCAATGTGCCTATGGAGAATAGGATGAAGTTGCAGCCTTCAGGAGAGAAGGGTATTTTTGTAGGGTACGACAATCCCTCAAAGGATTACAGGATCTTCATACCAATGCAACAAAATAAAGTGGTGAGTCGAGATGTTAAGTTCGATGAAAAATTGCATCTAGGAAGCCTCATGATTTACCACTAGTGGCAGAGGATGAGGAGCAGGTGACTTTGAAGGGAGAACTGAGTTCACGGAATTCCAGTGCATGGAGTCAATCTTCAAGTGGGGAGGAGGAGTTGGACCCTTCCATCTCTTTTAGGAAACCCGAGTGGTTTGAGAAGACATTGAAGGATGCTCATGATCATGTTAAGGGTCCTAAGAGCACATTCAGGGAGAGAATACCTCCAGATAATTTTCCACAATTCATGGCACTAAGGAGTAACATCCTTGAAGATGCAACATACCATCGAGTTTATTAGGATGCTATGGTACAGGATGATGTGCAAGATATTGTGCTAGGATCAGAGGGACAACTAGTTCCAGGTGGCTCTTCCAGAATTACATTCCTCGCTAAGAGGGAGTGTTGAAGCTTTGTAGCTCGAACATGTACTTCCACATTGGTTTGTGTCTAACATGTGGAAGTCATCATTAATACCTCTCAAAACTTTGAAAATTCACTTTAATAATACAATTACTAAAGTGATTGTCATTTTATAATTAATAAAGGTTAATTTAATTAAATGCCTAAGTTTTTGGCATTAGTGAAATAAGATAATTGAATTAATCTTAACCATTGATCTCAAGTGAGGTGAGATTTAATCTCAACCATTGGTCGCTTTAGAGATTAGGGTTTTGTCTCAACTCAAGATTATAAAAGGTAGGAAAGGAGAGAGGAGGAGACACACACAAAACCAAGGAGTCAGTGACTCATTTGAGAGTGGAGAAGGACTTTCACTCTGCAGATTTGGAAAGAGAGGAAATATTGTAGCCAGGAGTATTTCAACAGGCCATACTAGCAAGGTGGAGGTTGGCTGTTTTTATGGAGGGTTGTATAGCCTGCAGGTGCACCTAGAGAGGGATGTACAACCCATGACTCGGTTTGTACAAGATGTACATCCCACGAGTAGCACCGTACACCCCACAACAGGGTCGTACATGTCACGACAAGGTTGTACAGGCCGTGATAGTTTCATACAATGTATGAATGGGATGTACAGGATGTTGTACAACCAACAATGCAACAAACAGGAACATGAAGGGGTAGGGGGTTTTTTCAACAAAAAGTTTCCCAGGTTTTTATGTTGATTGTGTTTTCTTTATGCACAATTTTCTTGGTAAGGGAGCCCTTGTATGCTTGGATGATTCACCATGGAGATAGAGAATCAACAAGAGAACCTAGATCTCTGTAAAATGATCAGATGATATACACAATAGAAGTTGGAACAAACACCATCAATCCTTGTATTTGATTCAATATCTTCCTTTTACAATGGAGATGAAACAAAAAGTAAGAAATATTTCCAAAATGGAGACGCAACTCCACATAGAATGTTTCTGAAAACAAAAAAAAAATCTATGCAACCCAAAACAAGGAGGCGCCCAACCCCAATCTAGCTACTATTTTATAAACTTTATTAATTAAGACTTTGTCTTTAGAAACAGAACATATCACTACAAAACTGACGCTAACTCTATGAAAAAAATGGAATTGGAATAAACGAGGACTGGTGAAGCTAAAATCATGGCGTGCCCTGTTCCATGGGATGCCCATGTGGCCCAATTCCTCCATGTTTGGAGCCAGAAGCATCCCTTGCTTCCACCACCAGGTGAGGAAAACTTCTTTTGAGTTTGTCTACTGAAATCCATCATGTTTTTTTCCGGAGTATGTCCTTTTCTGCCCACAAGATATGAAATATACTCGGTAGAATGATTCTGGCGAATGTGCTTCTCCATAATGGTGTCTTCTAGAAGTGGCATTTGGAAATCCATAATGTTATCCATTGGATGTTGCATTGGAACCACTTCTTCAAGAAGAAATGGCTCAAACAACTTCAGATTGTTGACTTTCAAAACATCATGAATTCTCAGCTGCGAGGGAAGATCTAGATGGTAGGCATTATCACCAATGTGTTACATCACTATGTATGGTCCATATCACAAAGGATGCAACTTTTAATGCTACCCTTTTCATATTTGTTTGTTCAACTGAAGCCACACTTTATCTCCGGGTTAGAAAAACAAAGGTGTTTTGTGATTACCATGTCTTTCTTTGGCGCGAGCTTGGGAAGCCTACAATGCTTCTGTTACTTGCATATGACGGTGATAAATTATCTGTATGTATTGTTGAGCGGATATTTTCTTTTTTTGTTGATGTATTGATCCCTCAGAAGAGAGCATTAAGGGCATCTAAGAAGGGGACAAAGGTTGGGAACTAAGACAGACTTCAAATGGGGAGTAACCAGTCGATGAATGGGAAGCCCGATTATAACTATGTTGGATAATGTGTAGATAGGTGTCCCATTGTTTGTTCTTCGCAAAATAGGTGTGAAGAGAGTGAAATAATACTCGATTGACTACTTTAGTTTGGTCGTATGTTTGCGGATGGAATGTTGTAGAGAATTTGAGGTTATAGCCTAGAAGAGACCAAAGGGTGCGCCAAAAAATTCTAAGGAAATGAGAGTCATGGACGGAAATAATGCTTTGAGGTAAGACAAAGTGTGGCCATACATTGTGAAAGAATAGCTCAGTAGTTTGGATAGAAGAAGCAATTTTGTGATAGGGGATAAAAAGAGCCATATTTGAGAAACAACAAACAATAACCCAGATCTCATCATGCTTGTGAAGAGTGGTGGGGATACCGTTGATATAATCCATCGATATGGATTCCCAAGGGCGAGCAGGGATCAGGAAGAGAAGGTACAAACCATGTTTCCTATTAGACGGTTTAGCTTGAGAGAAGAGAGCACAAGAGCGTATGAATCTTTCTACTTGTCTAGATAAGGATGGCAAAAAGAAATGGCGGTTGAGATTGAGGATGGTCTTTTTGGTGAAAAAATGACCCCCACATGAAAATGCGTGGGATTATCTAACAAGGATAAGTCTATCCTCAAACTACGACACACACAACTGGTTAAAATTATATAACCATCCATTTCTAATAGCATAATCAAGAAAAGGAGAATGATTGATTACCGTGGCATTTTGAAGAGCTTCCTAAATTTCTCCAAAGTCCGGATCTGATTCATACTTAGCTTTCCATGCATCATACAAAGCACACCTCACCTCCAATATGTGAAGTACTTTTACCGGCGAGCAGCTCAACAGATCTACCATTTTATTTGTAGTCCCCTTCTTATATTTGATCAGTAGATGGAAGTGTTTGATGTATGTTTCCCAATTTAAGTGCCTTTGGTCCTGGATCTTTCTTTGGGAGTTGATAAAGATCAACAAATGATGGTATGTACGCAAAATAGTCTCCTTTTCAAGGAGATAGTGTCTCCATTGCTTGAGCACTTGAACCAAACTATATAATTCTATGTTGTATGTACTATAATTAAGCTTAGCTTTTGCAAGATCCTCTGAGTGATATGCCATAGGGTGTCCTCCATGTTTGAGAACCGGACCAATCGCGAATTGAGACACATCCGTCTCAGTCTCAAATGGTTGTTGCAAATCATGAAATATGAGAACCAAAGTAGAGCACAATGCTTGCTTGAGTTGTGTAAAGTGCTTCTCTGCATATGCATTCCAATCAAAGTGTGGTTGGTTGGCCAATTGATGCAAAGGATTTTCCAATTGTGAGAAATGTGCTACAAATTTGTGGTAAACATTGATACCTCCCACGAAGCTCTTTAATTGCAGTGCTGAGGTGAGTGATGGCCAGTGTTCCAACGCTTGAAATTTTTCTGGATTAGGCTTGATGCCTTCCTTATCTAGAATGAAGCCCAAATATTGCATGGAATTTTGGCCAAAAAATTATTTCTTCTCTTTGAGTTGGAGCTTGTGATCTCAGAGTAACACAAGGACTTGGCACACATGCTGCATGTGTTCTTCCCATGATCTACTGAAGATCAAAATGTCGTCCAAGTAGATCACCACGATCTTTTCCAACAATGGATGAAACACATCATTAATGAGCCTCATGAATGTGGCTGGGACATTGGTGAGCCTGAAGGGCATGACAAGCCATTCAAAGAGACCAAACTTGATCTTGAATGTAGTCTCTCAAGTGTCTGTTGAGTGCATTCTCACTTAGTGATAGCCTGCAGTCAAATCCATCTTTTTGAAGTAAACGACATCGTGCAGGTGATCCATGAGGTCCTCAATCCTCGGGAGGGGGTAACGAATTTTAACTGTGATCTTGTTTAAGGCTTAGAAATCAGTGACTAGATGCCATTGAGGATCATCCTTCTTGGGGATGATGAAAGAAGGTGAAGCGCAAGGCGAAGAGGATGGTTAGATATGTCTAAATTCAAGAAGTTGAGCGATCATACATTTGATCTCATTAGATTCGCGAGGGGATAAGTGATAGGCTTGAGCATTGGGTAATGAAGCACCCAGAAGGAGTTCGATAGAGTGTTCAATAGATTTGGAGGGAGGAATTCTTACTGTTTTGGTAAGGACATCAACAAATCATTTGAGAAGGGGCTCCATTTCAGGAGGGGCCATATTAGTCATATTATCAGGTTTGATAGGATGCCCTAGGCATAGAGAGACACATTGGTTAAGGGAACTCAAAGGCTTTTGCGAAGATGGACAATTGGATGATGTGACCATGTATGTGCGTCCTTGATGGCGGAGATGATACTGATGATTCTTTTCATGATAGACAACATGGTGATCTTGTTGATATGATATTCCTAGTAAAATATCTACACTATCTAAAGGGGCAACATTGCAGGTCACCACATCATGAAATGGTCCTATGGCGAAGGTGATCACACATTGTGTAGATACTTGCATGCATGGACCTCCTTGTTGAACCCAACCAAGTTGATAGGGGTGGGGATGTAGAATAGTAGGTAATTGTAGACGTTGGACTAGTTCACGAGATATCAGATTAATTTGACTATCGTTATCAAGGATGAGAGTAGCGATGGTATTTTTTATTTGGCAATTGTGAGTGAAGAGAGGAGATGATGAAGAGCTTGTATTATTTGTGGTCATTAGCACTAGTGAAGGGTCTAGTTCCATCTCTATTAACAATGTATTTTGGGTATTTCGATTCTTTATGGTGCGACAATTTGTGGTGGAGTGTGAACTAATCTTATGGAAATTGCACAAAATATTGGAACTGTGAGATTGAGGTGAATTAGCAGAGGGGTTGGTGGGTGATCCTTGGGTCATAAGGGGAGGGAAAGAAGATGATGATGCACTGATGTTATTGGGATTAGGATGGGGAAATGGATTCCTAGATTGAGGATGTGGATTCACCTTTCGCTTGACTGCCAAGGTTCTGAGGAATGCCTTATCCAAGGATCCACTATCAAACAAATCCACTTCACATTTTAGCAGAAATAAAATACTAGAATTAAATTTAATAACCAATGCCTCCTCAGGCTCGAATACGTGCAACTAGAGGTAGATATTGCAAAAGATATCTATGGAGGCTTGAACCACTTGATTAGGAAACTGTTTGAGGTGTATCCAACGAGCGAGCAAAACTTGATGGAAACCCGAGGGATAGAACTGATCTCAAAGGCCTTGAAAAAATTCCATCCAGGTTGTGATCATTTGCGGTGGTGGATTGATGTTTTTGCCAAGATCTATAAAGAAAGAATATATCTCTAATTATGTGTCGCACCATGTCTACGCCAAGCCTTCAAGTTGAAGACACATAATCTACAACTTTTGCTCTTCATCTAGATCTGGGTGAGTGCATAAATACATGGAGAGAATGCGGATCCAGGAATCCAAAAATTGTCCATTCATCTTGCTTGAATACTTTGGCAATTGGATACGAGTATCCAACAACATTGGTGTGAGACCTTGCAACTATTGCATGTGAATAAGCTCATGGAGCGCATTCACCAAATCTTGTGTTACATAGGACATGTTGTTTGCTAAGGATTTCGTCTCTAGCTTTAGTCGCAGAGGCATAATATTCATCCACCTAGTATGAAACTTGCACTGAAAATGACCCTCGGGAGGGAGTTGGACAAAGATATAAGGACTGTTGAGGGCGCCCTTGCTGCAAGAGCATGCCTAGCTAAAGAACTATGGTGTGGAATCCCAAAAATAACAATAACTCTGAACCCAATGGTGTCTTCTGAATCTACGAGGGCATCGGCTAGGATATGATACCAATTGATCCGCCACAGAGAGAGAGAATCAACAAGAGAACTTAGATATCTGTAAAATGCTCAGATGATATACACAATAGAATTTGGAACAAACACCATCAATCCTTGCATTCGATTCAATAACTTCCTTTTACAACGGAGATGAAACAAAAAGAAAGAAATATTTCCAAAACGGAGACGTAGCTCCACATAGAATGTTTCTCAAAACAAAAACAAAAATCTATGCAACCCAAAACAAGGAGGTGCCCAACCCCAATCTAGCTATTATTTTATAAACTTTATTAATTTAGACTTCATCTTTAGAAACAAAACATACCACTACAAAATTGATGCTAACTCTATGACAAAAAATGGAACTTGAATAAATGAGGATTGGTGAAGGTAAAAACATGGTGCACCCTTCTCCATGGGATGCCCATGTGACCCATTGGATATTATTTTGATGAAAATAAGATTTGAAGGGAAGAAAATCTATGTGTGTGAAACTAGTTTCCATTTTGCCTCCTCTATTTGTTTCAGTTAATTATTTCAGAAAGTGTAAATTGTTCAGTGAGCTACAATTTTAATTTTCAGCAAGGAAATCACTAGGAAATAATTTATCTAGGGTTGGGATTAGAAATTCAACACAACTATCAATTTATGTTTGATGATTTCCATTAATAAAATATGTTTGCTAGCACCAAAAAGTTCTACAGAAATTTGCAAATGATAGGTTTGGTCAAGTCAATGCAACTTTGTATCAATGTGTGGAAATTGGAAGTTGGAGCGTGTGCTAAAAACAATAGGGAGGGAGTAACACACCAATTAATGGAATGTCCAATGCAATGCTGATGTCATTTTCCAAGTCAAAATATAAGTTTTAAATGTTGAATTACCATAAACATTGGCATTTCCTAAACACAAATGTGACCCACCGTCAATTGAGTAGGGAACAAGGCCTCTTGAATAATCCATAAGGGAAGACATCCATTTTTCCCAACTGTCCAACATGTATGCCATTTTTTTATTGAATGAAGTTGTTTTGCATTGATCATAATGCTACTAATGCTCAATTATAAATATGTAGTCAATGTTACTACTCATCACCTCCCCTTTTAAAAAATTTAATCCAAGTAGTCATGTTTCCATGATGACTTTACACACTACCCAATTCTCAAAATTATTTGAAAATTTTAATGCTTTTAGTGATGTTTTCAACCATGTTTTTGTGTTATATTTTGCATGTTTCATGGGAATGGAATTTGATCACCTCTCAATCAAAAACTTACGACGTATCTCAATAACTAGCTAATAATTTGAGGCCTATTCCAACTAGGCATCACTGGAATTGAGATAAACATATCCTAAAAACCTGTAGAGCTCTATAAGGACAATTAATGGAACCTATGTCAGTAATTTTAACTTGTTTTAGTTTATGTATGTCTGATCGAATGATTGTAGCACATCCGTGTGTAAATGCTTTTCTTTAGACTATTATTACACTATACATTAATTTAGGTTAAATGAACAACAAAAATATTTTGAGATTTTCTAAGAAGTTGTTGAGTATAATATTTAAATTTGGATCATTGCTTCTATTTCATGGTTGAGTATTGGTAAATCATACTGAAAATTGAATTAAATAATTTGCTAAGTTTAATCAATAGTTTGAGAGCAAAACTGAAAATAATTGTTTGCTTCTTGTCTTGTTCTTGTAGATTATTTATGGTTGTTTTTGTTTTTTTGTGAAAAGACAATTTGGTGTACATGTTCCATGGCCACTATAATTTTCATGTACAATGAAAAACTATGGCCTCTTTAGTAGTATTACATAAATTTCCTTTAGTTTTTATAATAAAATTGGTTTCTTTTAAGTTATTCATTAATAGGGAGGGAATATGAAATAAAGAATTTTGAAGCAACCAATATGCTAGTTCAAAACAATAATAATTAAGAATATGCTAGTTCAAAACAATAATAATTAAGAGTTGCAATTTTTCAACAACTTATTTAATTATATTAGGCTAATCACTTAGTTATTTTTTATTTACTATATTAAAATTACATGTATCAAAATATACAATTTTCTCATAAAAAATGCCCGAAATGTCTCCTTACATGTATTCTTTTAGAAATGCGAAATGTATAATGATGAGAAAATTACATCCTTATTTGTAAACATATATTTTTCTATTTACAACTAAATCTTAAAAAGTTGCTAACAAAATTTGTAGGTTTTTACTTTGAATTTTGTAGGTTGCTAAAAAGTTGCTAACATATAGTTTAGTTTAAGTCTTGAATTCTAATTAATCTAATATACATATACACATCTTAAAAAGTGTATACACATCTTAAAAAGCACGGACTAGCTACTTTGGAGCTTTTCCTTGTTATATAATAAAAGAAGATATATAAAATACAATAAAAATATCTATTTAATAGAGGGGGCACCACTTAATTTGAATCGTAGGAGGTAATTATAATAAAAACAAAGAGGAGAAAGTTTGCACCGCGAACTTACTTCATGTTTGTGTTTGGAACATTTGCTTAAGGAATAATCTAATATATAAGCTCAAAGTAATGTGATATTATATTCTATCATTTATATTGTTAACATGGAATTTATGTCATTTGTTATATTAACGTGTTTTTATATTTTATTTTTAAATAAATATTATCCTAAAATAATAAACAATGATTTCATAGAAATTGTGTAGATTTTGTATGAGGATTTGAATACGACAAATAAATCAATGAAAAAAGTAAACCTAATACTATAAATTAAATTATTTGACGTAAAAATAAGAAATAAATATGATATATATGAATCTCAAAAATATATACATATATAATGCATTTTATAATTGTCTTTTATTATTTACTTAAACTTATGTATGTATAAGGTTGTATATATATTTATTATTTGAAAAAAATAATATTCTATAATCAAATAAAATTAATATTATTTTATAATATTGTTTATGTTTTAAAACAAAAATTAAATGACTTATCCTTAAAACTTATTAAAATTTTCATATTTAGTTGAAGTCATTTTTTCTAATAATATTATTTTGAAGATGAAATTTATAGTAACTATGAAATTCTTCATTTTACTTTGTGACAAATCTTCTATGTGACTATAATTCATATGGTCTAACTAACTTAAAACATAACTCATATGGTCTAACTAACTTAAAACCACCGATGACACACAGTTTGTAGGTCTTAAACATGCATCACAACTTGTAAGAATGGAGGGCACTTCACTTCCACCAGAAGAGGGTTCCAACCCCCTTTCCCCCCCACTATAGTCTGAGGATTGGGAGTCTCATTATACTCCCTGGGGTTTTTCTTAATAATCAACTCTTTCTTCCCCTCCAAACCATTAGAACCATGAAACTCCTTCCCAAACTTCAAAAACGCGCCTCCCTCCAATTTCTGGCAAAATTCATGCTTATGAAATTTCAATATACATTAATTAACCAGATGCCCATAATAATGACATCTAAAAGAATGAATAATAATAATAATTAGGCTAGTGAAATGTCAAAGGCCACACACCCCTTCACCTTGTGACCAATCAATGCATATAAGTATATCATCACAAGGCTCAATGTAAAAACAAAAAATTCTTATCAATCAATCATTATTTAGAATTCTATATAAAATTGCAAAAATACCATGTCAATCTTAGTAGTAAATAGGAATTGTTTATTCCATTTGGTATCAAAGCCAAAATTTTATGGGTTAAATCCACAAAACATATCTTGTGTCGAATGTACACAGTTTGTACACACCAATCAATAGTAGGTCAATTCAAATAGCTAGAAATTCCATACAACTTAGTCTTATTGTATTGTACAGTTTTCAAGTCACATGTAGCCACCATTTTCCCATGTCACGTGGTAAATTATAGTTGTATACAACCACCAATTAATTCACACACTTAATATGTATATAGATGTACTTGCAATATAGAATTTCATATGATTTTTGTATAATTGTTGGCCATACAATCTGACGTACTTGTTATCATCATACATTGTCATACTATTGATGTTGTCCTTCCACTATACAACCACCTACGTAATTTTATTCCAACTGTTGTACCATCACTGTTTCCTAAAATCCATACACCTCATCGCTTTTATCCACACATAATTTTGTATAATGTTTTCCATAAGTTATGCCCCTTCATTCATACATATGTTTTTACCTTAGGCATTTGATATCCCAAACTTGGCTTATAAGTCAAATTATAAGTATAATTAAACATGCATACATCATATATAAAATTAATTAAAACAAAAAAAAATAGATTATGCAAAGGAAAAATTCATCGCCAAAATGGTTAGTGGCATAAACCTATTAGAGCTTCATCTTGTTGAAGATAGAGCCAATAACATCACAAATCTTATGGATTAGAATCAGAAGTCACAAGAAGAATTAGGGGAAAAACTTCTGAAAAACTTGACATGTTGATTGAAGATTCTAAAAGATGATGGCTAAAGTTAATAAAGAAGGAAAACAATTGTTGTAGATGTTGTAAGAGATGGGTTTCGAAACATCGATGTAATACAAGTCGTTGCACGATTTGAAAATAGTGGACAAAAAAGAAGTAGAAATCTCAAACCTAGGCAACAAATCACTATTGAGTACAATTCAAAATGTGACAATGATGAGGTGGTTCCAAAAATATCATTAGCTTCAATGTCAGTCACCCAACAAAATAAGAATGAAGAAAGTGTCCCCCAAAAGATACTACTACTTGAAAAGAAAAAATACAAGAACCTATCACAAAATATATCCTGCCTCATATAAGACCCAAGACCCAATAAAAGAGGAGAGGAAACCTATGATTCCACCTGCAACCATGAGAGAAAAAATATAAACGAAGACCCTAAAGCTTAAAGGAATCATAAAAAATGCAAATGTAATTATACTTGTAGATTTCGACAATACTCATAACTATATAGACATCAAATTCACTGAACAACTAAGCCTATTTGTGTACGCCATCAAAGACTTCACAACTACCATAACAAATGGACAGAAGGTCAAAGGAGTAGGAAGATTTCATAAAGTCTCTGTTCAAATACAAGAATTGGAATTACAAATAGGATTTTACACTCTAGCACTCAATGAGATGGATATGGTGGTAGGTGTTGAAAGGTTGATGTATTTGGGCACTAATACCACCAACCTTGAAGAACAATTCATGGAATTTAACAAGCAAGCACAACATTATAAATTATATGGGTTTGAATTTTTCCATCTCAAGAAAAGTGATTTCAACTAATGAAAAAGTGCAAGAAACATAAATGAACATACAACAATGAAAGTAAGGAATGTATGTTACTAAGAAGAATCAGTGTTTTATGTTCAATAATATGATGCACATATTTCAAAACAATCTCTCTGACACTAAAAGTGGGAAGAAAGTCAAGCCCCTACAACTAGATAAAGATGATATCACCAAGAAAACATGATCAATTACAAAGAATCCCATTTAATGTGGTCTAAGTAAAAAGCATCCCTTAAGTGGGTGGCAATGAAGGTCAAACAATAGTAGTCAGACTAATGAAGGTCAAACAACACACACCCCTTCACCTTGTTACCAGCCAATGCATATAAGTATACATCACAAGGCTCATTGCAAAAACATAAATTCTTATCCATCAATCATTATTCAATTTTCTATATACAATTGCACGAGTACTATGTCAATCTCATTAATAAACATGTACTATTTATTCTAGCATCTCAAATACCTAAAGGGAATCCTCACATGATCAATATTTTGAATATATTTTTGGCTATTTATCTCTATCTCCAATGCCTTTGATCCATATTTATGAGCAAAATGAAATGAAAACATAGATTTATAATATTAACACACACACACACACAGTGAATAATAACAAAGATACAATGAAACTTGACTTCTATTAAATAAGAAATATGTTGAAACTGTAAAATGTAGACTGAAACAAGCTTTCTAGAATGGTGGTAGCTTATCTCTGAGAAGAGATGTGAAGGCTACACTCATTCACAAGAAGATGAGTACCATGACGCTCCCAAGGCCTTTTTACATCAAACATGAATGCAAAAACCCTAGACATCCAAAAACCTAACCCTAAGAGATGAAGTGCCAAAAGTCATGTGGGCCTTGTTGGGGTAATTTGGTACATCAACTTCCTTGGGTCGTAACTTTTACATACGATCTTTGCTTTATCCGTTCGATACCTTGTCCAAAAATCGTCGTTTAGGGGCTCAAAAAACGTCATTTACAGCCTCAAAATGGCCCTAGAAGTTTGCGACTTGAAAAACTATAAAAAAACTGCCAAAATGAAAATTGTAACTGCCAAGATGAAAGGTGTATGTGAGCCAACTGGAAGAGGTTGGTGACCACAGATATCCACCTGGATCAACCTTAACTAGGCCTTCATTTACATCGAGCTTAATTGGAACGTGAGCCACAACATGAGAGGTATACAACTTAAAATTTCATCAACCTCTAAAAATGTTCCAAGGATAATACCTATCACTTGAAATATTTCCATCAACAAGAGATCTAAGGCTAAGCCTAGTAATTTTACCCAAACTGGGTACCTGGTAAACCTATCTAGCTTAAGGTCAAAGCTAGGAATCCATCTCTTTTTGGTTAGGGTCATAGTAACCTAGAAGCATCTCATCCCCATAATTTTCCTAACATCATTTTCAGTTTGAAAGTGGGATTCCATCTAGGATTTAACCAACTTATGATGCTCTAGCTTATACCCTAAATGGAAATCTAGACATGTTCAATCCACTCAAAGAGGTTCTTCTCGAAGATGGGCCTTCCATAGAACCTTCCTATCAAAATTTTAGTAGTCACCTCGACTACCTGGCTCATCATCACATCTACCCCTAAAACTAGCTTAGATTTCACCTTTGAAAGTTTTATGCACTTTCACCCTCTCCTCCCCTCGATAACCCATGGATTATGACGATATGTTTCTTCACCTGTCAAACTCTTTACACCATCCATTATACTCTCTTACCATTCAAAAACAAATGTTGTTTATTATTCTTGTTTTCGACACCTAATCAAGGCTTCAACACAAGTATCTCACTAACTACTATCATAGGATTCTTTCCTATGGAGGGATTAGACACAGTCTTCTCCTTCTTCTTAGCTTTCAATATCATACTAGAGGAAGGTGTAGATTTATGTGTTTCCATAGCCTTGAGCAAGGAATTGACATCGTGAGATCCCTCCACTACCAAGAAACCAAGAGTCCTTCCAAAACATTTATTGAACCCATGCAATATTGTTTGTTATCGTATTACATCCTTCCATAACTACACGTCACCTCTATATTGACCACTTTTCCCTTTGAAATCCACTCCAAACTACAATATAAATTTGACATTGTCCTATTGAAAATATCCTTAAACTACCTAGAAAAATATAGCTCCCCATTGTTACCTAAGATTTATGGAGTGTTTTTCAAAACCTAGATCATAGCCCTTAGGTCCATAACCTTGAGAACCCTCATGAACTCCTCCATTAGAAAATATTTGATGACCTTTGATGGGATTTGGTGATTAATTGACCTCATCTTCTTCTAATCATCGCTTCTCCAAAAACCTAAATATATAGGATGTTGAAATTATGCTTATACTGAGGCGGGGGGGTGAATTAGTATAAGATAATGTTTACTTTAAATTAGTGTTTAATCAATGATTCATTAAATTTAAGACAACAAATGGATGCAAACTCAAATCACAGTACACAGAGTTTAATTTGGAAACCCTTATGGGAGAAAACCACAAAAACTTATCTTTATAAAATCTTGTAGGCACCAACCTACTAGAGACACCAATATTTTCATCTGAGCACCAAATCAAAAATATATCGTGTAGGAAACAACCTATTAAAGACCCCAATCACTTCAGCTAAGCATCAACTCAACAAGATATTGTGTAGGCACCAACCTACTAGAGGCACCAATCTCTTTAGTTAAGCAACAACTCAGTAAGACCTGTATAGGTACAAATCTAGGATCTTCATACACAAGGTACTTTTGGCTTCACCCGCATGCTTCATACTTTATGCATTTCACAACTTCATTATAAATGTTGCAACACCTCTCCTTGGTTCATATCCCAAACATAGCTTCAAACCCCTAGTCATATTTATCCTTCATTCCCTAGAGAACCTCATAGCATAATTCGCAGAATACAATTCCATTTTGCAACATCACAACCTCAAAACAACGCACTTTGCAACATCATAGACCTCAGTCCTTCATACTGCATCCTTAAAACTCATATAAAACTCCTCTTGTGCACCTTTAGACCCCAAGAATACTCCCCAACTCCTATTGTGCACCTCAAATCTCTTATATGCACTTGTACTTTCTCTTCTTGCTTGGATACACTTCAAATGTGCACATCTATCTTGTATTTAAAGTGTTTCCGCGTTCACTTATATGGCCAACTTGTAAAATTGGCTGGGTTGACCTGTACGTTTTGGTTGGGCCGACCTGGCAGAATCTTTCATATCTCCTCATTCCTAAGGATTTAGAGGGAGTGCCATATACTATTGGAAAGGTATCAAAATAAGATGTTCAACTATATTTCCTATTCTCCCATTTGAGCTAGGTATTCAAAGTAAAAAGGCATTCAAATATAGGGTATCCAAACCGAGCATCAAAAGTCCAAAAACAATATTTCCAACAATCCCCATCTTGCAATCTTTATCTTGGACATTTGTAGTTTCCCCTGTCTTTGACATCAATGACAACAATATTTCCAACATAGGAATCCTCCTCCAACTTCATTTCCCCCATCTAAAGAGAAGGTGTTAATTTCTAAAAGTGTTCACTATACTTATAATTTTATATACTCCTTATATTTGTTTATTCATTAGTGGGTAGTATTTGCTACTAAATTATAATATGGTGTTAAATTTTCGAATTCTTTTTTATAAAGATTTCTTTTAGTATTTATTATCCTTATAATGTTTTTTAGTATACCATGATACTTAAAGAATATTATGGGAAATAATAGAGTGATATTATTGATTTTGGTAGGCGTTAGAGATGGACTATGTATGTGACTAATGGAGTTGCACTAAAGAGAGGTTCATTTTAAAATTTGTCTAGTTATGGGCACACACATTTGGCCATTGTAGTAGAGAAAAATAATCATGTAATAGTCTTAGCATGAGATGCACATTGTAGTGGTCAACCTTCATTGTGGATCAAAAGGGCATATAGAATTGCATCACAAACACACTAATATTGTTAATTGATCAATCCTAGCAGTGTGGCCCAATTGCATACATAGAATGTTTGGTCACACTAAAATTTATTGTGTAACACAATATATTGATTTCCATTAGAGAAACATGAACAAATAGTGTGATATGTCGATGTGACAAGACAACGTAAAAGTTCATGCACAAAATATTGACAATCATGATGGATCATCCTCTTTCTTTGTCTCTTCCTCTTCCCCAAATTATGTAAGTTATATAAATTAGAGAATATGAACAACTAAGAAACAAAGTGATTCATATTCCATTAGATAGATTATAAATACCCTATCTTAACATTGTAAAGGACTGGTGTGCAGAGATAATTACACCTCTTGAATTTTTTCTATTACAATAATGATTTTTTATTTTTTATTCTATTAGGATTCATAAACATGGATGTTACACATTTCATCCATACTAGATTATTATTTTTTAAATATCATATTGGGTCAACTTATTCCATGTGTCACATCAACATTAGGCGCGTACATGATACATCTCCCTCATACTTGTCTAGGTTGTAGAATGTACCTCACTTCTCTTGGTGCAACCCAAATGAAGCATCGAATTTTGTATGATTCCTCAAGAAAACCATGTAAGCTAACATAAGACTTTAAGTCATGTTGTGAATTAAGATATCCATAAGACCATTGTTTGCTTGACAAAGCTTTCAAATATTCAAATGCTTATGAACGGATTTTTCTTGATTGCAAAGCATTTTGTTGTATCCCATGAAGCAAAAATGTATGATTAAAATTTGGGTGTATATAAATTCATAGTATGGTCCCTACGAAGCCGCCATGGTGAAATTGGTAGACACATTGCTCTTAGGAAGCAGTGTGAGAGCATCTCGGTTCAAATTCGAGTGGTAGCATTTTTCACTGATAAAGGCCTGAATTGGCCTCAATGTATGGGAGCAATGTTGTCTACATGGTTACTCAATGCAACTATTTAAGAAAAAATTGCTTAATTTTTCTAATTTCATAATGATACACCATTTATGCATAGACTTGATCTTTGAAGTGAATCTCTATACAAACACACTAATCAAAATATAACTAAATCACATCACTTGGTTTTAGAGATATGAAAGGCCTCTGTCCACTTGATAAAATAATTAGACTTTGAAACTAAGAACTTGAATTCAAAGTGTGATAGTATATCTCCATGGAATGGATAGTGACAAAGAAAATTTAGCAGTAGTTAGGATCCTTCGAAATCAAAGAAAAAACAAATATTGGATTGAACTCATGGTTTGTGAGGATTATCACTTGTAAGTTTTCCTTAGAAAGTTATCAAAGTCCCATTCTATAAAATTTTCCTAGTTTCATATATGCCATTTGAATGTGAAGCTTAGTTGAGATGTAATGTTTTTCATTTGTAAATTATCCAATACAAACATATGCATGAAAAACAGGAAATGGAAATGCCTTTGGGAGATACACAAGATCCTAAATTCCTTGATAACATGAGATTTTTACAATGTTGACTTGAGTATAAACCACTCACTATATCCATGGGAAAAGGAAAATGAAACACTTAATTGTGAGTGTCGTTAGAATTCTTGAGAGCTAAATGATAAAAGAAGATGGAACTCATATTGACTTCAAGGTTAGAGATCAATGCAACTTGCAATTTCATCTATAAATGTGAGTGCCAATTTGTGTGAAATTGATATGGTTTTGTTACTATAATTTATTTTTCCGTGAAGATGATTTAGGGGAGAAAACTTTGGCATTTCATTGCAGCCCTCATACAAAATTGTTAGAGAAAAACATGAATCATATTTTTTTGTCTTTAAGAGATATATAATCCCGTGTTCACTTGACAAAGTTGTTAAATATTGGAAATAACAACTTGATCCCAAATCTTGTCATTGTAACTTCATGGGGCATAATTGCATTGTGAATATGAGATGGATTGTAATTCTCGAGCCTCTTTTAATATAACCATGCCATAGAAAAAAAAAATTGTATTTCTATCAAAGAATAGACCGAAAACAAAAGTCAAGTGATGATGGAGTCCCTAGGAATCAACTTGTGGAAGAAGACGAAACATGAAAAAGCTTCATGGTTTGAGAGTAATTATAATAGAAAGTTTACTCATGAATTTGTTAAGAGTCAAATTGGTTCAATCCAACATAATTTCATAACTATACATTATTTGTTTAGAGAATTGAGTTAGGCATGAAAATTAGCGCATTCCTAAGAATCCTCAAAACAAGCATATTGGTTTTATAAATTTGAGATTTGAAAATCCCCTACATTTAAGAGATGCTCGATGTGCTAGTTTTCTTAAACAATTGATGATCAAGGATTGTAAATGCATGCCTCATTCTAAAGTTTGACACTGTAAATTTGTGGAGTATAGCTAGATGTCTGGTGGGTCCCGAAGATATTTCAATGCAGACATAACCATGATTAGCCATGAATATTGATAGCAATGCAATTACAACTTCAACATCGAGTGGTGTTATCGAAAAATTATGTTCATTTGGTCTAGTTTCACAATTATATGTAATTTACCTTGATGTTGAGATAAGGTACAAACCTTTGGGAATTCATGATACTACTCATTATAAATGCATCAACAAAATGTGCCAATGGGGTGGTAGTTTAATAATATTGACCCTTTCATGTTAGGCCACCCACCTTGGAAGTATAAATAAGTAGTTTGGGCTAGGTGCAAGTCCTTGGTGAAATTGATGGCATAATATTGTCCTGTTGATACAACTTAGCCAAAGGAAAATGATTGTGATTAGTGGTTTTCCTTCAATGGTTGTGTTGCACATGTAAATGGGCAACACTTCTTGCTTGATGTATTTGTGTTGATAGGCCGAAGTTTAACAACATAACTTTCTAAAAAAAAAACAGTTTAAAATGTTATCAACAAAACTTGGAACTCTAAAATGCCCCATGGTTTTAGGTACCTTGAAAACTTGATTTTTTAGTGGCATTAGTGTATCTTATTAAAGATCGGGATGTAGATGACAATATTTTTGGTATTGTTAGAGTCACTAAGGACCAACCCATGGATGGACATAGAACACAAGATGGAACCACAATTTGCAAAGAATTTCATTTGCATTTTAATTCCGAGAAAGATTTCAAGGTGAAATCACATCATATCAGAATAGTTCAATAAGTACATGTCATTGCACTATATAGTTGAGTTGGGGCATGTTGTTACCATTTTTAAATTTGTATACAAAAAAACATCCAATTATGATTTAACATTTTATTTTCTATTGATAATTGAACGACTCTTTGTTTGATGTTTTTGCAGAGTCCCAATGAAGAAATTTTAAATGTGGAAAACCCAATGGATTTGTTCTTATCCGACAGACTAATGTCGTGATAAATCTATGGCCAACGGAATTTCAGGACTGCAAAGTTGTGCTTTATGTTGGTTCCATTCATGGTTCCATCTCGGATTTCAGGATATTGGTGTTCTTGTTCATTTAAATATCCTGAAGCCCGAAATCCTGAGAGTCACGATTACATTTTGAGGGTTCTGTTTCCTTTCATCGTAATTCTATCACACAAAGTTCCTTGTCGGGATTTGGAATGGTTTTCTTTAAGTTCTTCAGATCTCTTATATTCTGAAATCCGATATCCAAGAATTAAGTTAATATATAGTTAACTCATAATAAAGGTTTAAATAACCTTTATTAATCCCTAATCATGTTTTAATTCATTACCATATGTTTGTCAACGTGTCCTATGCCACCTAGCAGTAATGCCTCATGGTGCCACATGACATTCATTTTTAACATTTTTGGACTCATAATATACTTATTTTTGGATGACACGTGTCATTTGTACTTTGAGTCCCACATTATCATATGTGACATCATTCTGCCACATCATCATCGGGTTCTCAGTTCTCGAAATGTTTTATTTCTTCTATCCAATACTCCCAACATCTCGAAGCTCGGTGATTAATAATTAAATAGGGATTATATTGATAAACTTAATTATGATTAATTAATTATAATTATGATGTCATATCGAAATCTTTGCTTTCAGGATGTTTGGCCTTTCTCATATGATAAACCCGAAGCTCGAGGAGCCGACAATTAAGATTTATGGTGATCATTAAAGGTAATTAATATAGATTTTTGGAAAATAGTGTGCCATCACGTAATCAATGTGACAACTTTAATAGATTAAACTCTATCAATTGCATGTGAAATAATTAATGAAATATTAACGAAGATTTTATTTGTGTTTTCAAACTAATTTCAATTTCCATCCGGCCTTGAATTCCCACTCATAAAATATGTGTTTGCAGAGAGAAAAGTTGTTAAACCAGAATTCATGGCACCATGCAAAGGAAAGAAACTAACGCAAGTGGAGATCCGAACCCAATTTATGATATTCTGTCAGATACCATTGCCAAACTTACAGACAATACTAAGACGCGGGCATAGGTGTACATGACTTTTCAATTTGAGGAGACTATAGTTTTAGAAGATGAAGAGGATGAAGAATATGTGTCGCCC
Source organism: Picea mariana (assembly GCA_032191745.1). NCBI lineage: Eukaryota > Viridiplantae > Streptophyta > Pinopsida > Pinales > Pinaceae > Picea > Picea mariana. Next base: position 30,662 of record JASDQU010240896.1, read on the forward strand.
AATGACTATAAGAACGCCGCTCAATTAGAACTGCACAAAATCAAACCAATGCCAAGACTGTTACCTTATACAAACATGGTTCCATGGCCTTTAGAGCACATTGATTTATCAACCATAACCATTTATAATCATTAGCGAGATATTGTTGGATCCTTCAGGTCCGATGATTTTCAAGTAATGTATAAAATATCCAAAAACCCAAAGTATACATATAATGATCAATTCATTTAGGAATATAAAGAGAAAGAATGCACTCAATATGATAGAAACATGTATGACATTGTTAGAGAATGGTGGGGCGACAAAATCAAATTTAGGATAGATAACCATTGTATATATTCTACTTCCTCTTGTGATGCACCTATTATGTACATGACCATGATGTAGGATATTTGATAAGAAGGATCTTGCACATTTTAGTGTACAATGGGTCCCAATCATGCATGAGGTTGTAGAGGGTTTTTCTTTCGATTGGGGAAAATTGTTGTCCGATAATTTGACCAAGCATATTGAAAACTATAAAACCCTACAATAAAAAGGATAGCATGCTCCCTTTATTATGTCTATGTATATTTTATATGCCATATGTTTCAAAACTCCTTTCCCTCTCATGATTTGGAATTGGTCACCAGATTCCTCTAATTCTATTCATATTTATCATGACAAGTTATGGGAGGAAAACGAAAAAGAACACTTTTATGAGATATGTCATAATGTCATTGTCCCAATTCATGAAGTGTTATATGGCCATCCTCCTCCTCAGATTTCTGATCAGATCATTAAAAACCTAAACAAGATTGCATACTTGTACATTGAAGCAATTTTTTCTTATATCAGGTTTTTTGGTTGTTATACATCCCCTCATGCATTACCAAGATTTCTACCCGATAGATTAGAATGAAGAGAAGTGGATTATCAAACAACTAGTACAGGGATAACTAAGGAGTTAAAGAATGCACAAAAAAGAGTATGGCCACCTTATCCTATTCATGTTGGTATCTATACTATGTTGTATTTTGGGCATGCTAGAGATGAAGCCCGAGATTTAGAAGACATTAACCTATCTTCTATTGAGTTTAAAATGCATGACCCAATTAAAGTGGTTGAAAATCATTGTATTCAAAGTGAAACAAATAAGTATTTGTGTGAAGATTCTACTTATGATGACATTTTCAAAAATATCACTTCTTATGATCAGGTTTTGGAAAGAATTCAATTTCTTTCTGAACAAGAACGTTCATATTTTTACAAGCTTCAAAGTCATAAAAGAAGTTGTTTGCTAGGTGTTCTTCAACAAGTGAACTCAAGGGAAACATTTGGTGGTATAACAAAGGAACATAATCTTGCTCACAATGGAAACCCATTTGAATACTTGTCACAGTGTTCAAATCCTAAATAGCAGAGCCAAACCAATACAAATGAGAAAAAATCAACATCATCGAAAGAGACAACTAAAGATCCATTAGCGGAAGAACAAACCAAGGCTTGGAATGAAAGGAGTTTTTCAGAGAAATGGGCCATATTTACACAGATGTTTTAACCACACAATAAACCTACTACTGAGACAACGGTACCTGAGAATACTTCTCAAAAAATTATTTCTGGCATTAATACTCCTATAAATAATATTCAAGCTCATGAGAAGTCTAGTGCTATTGGATATCCTATCTTATCAATAACTCCTATAACTTCTATTCCCAAAGTACAAGGTTATGAAGTAGCTTATGTCCATGACTTAACCCTTATAGAACCAGAGGATATGCCTCCTACAAATGTTTTCTTCAACAAGAAAAGAAAAGTTATTGTTCAAGGAAAAATTCAGAAAAAAAGACGGTTCAATGGCAAAGAGGCAAAGGATCATATATGATGGACAAGGGAAAAATAACAAGAGTTTGCAAAAAATATGGCAGAGAATTTAGGGGCTTTTGCAACAACAAATCAATGGTCTGTAAATGTTCTGAATACGGATCTTGATCAGAGGTATTATCAAATTAGTCATCTACAAGAAATACTAAAGTATAAAGATGCAGGTATCGAGAAGCAAGTCAGTTCTAGGGTAACTCAAGCTCAAAAACAATGTCAACAGCAAATGAAAGAATTGGAGGAAAAGCTGAAGATAGGGAGTTATCAAATACAACAAACGTTGAAAGACACTCTTTCTTAGAAAGAAGAATTGATTACTCAATTGCAAACCCAAGTTGAAAATATTCTTATAGATGTTCCTTCTTTCTAGAAACAGGCTTTGGAGATTAATAATGAACTAAAATTAGCTCAGGAAAGCTTATGTAAAAGCTTGGAAATCATTCAGAAGCAATATCTTATCATCAATGATTCATTGAAAGTTATTGTTGATAGAGAAAAAGATTTAGTATCAACTCATCACAAGTTCCAAGAATTATTGTCTTGGAAGCATAATGTTACTATGCAAGGCATTGTTCAATTCCCATAATTAGAACAATTAAGAGGAGAAATGGCACCAAAAACATGGGAACTCAATTTGGAGGAAAGCAAAAGATTGGCCAATGAGGTAAAATATGCATGTATAAATTCTTTATTAGAAGTAGATGATGAAATAGATGAAATTGACCTTGGGGATGTCCACTCTTTCATTGAAACAGACAATGTAAAGGAAAATCTGAGTAATTTGGAGAAGAACATAGAAAGGAATAAACAAGTCATCATGCAGGTGAATCAGATAAAATTGCAAGTTATAAATCAATTCTTGATGGAACAAAGTTTACAGTGTCAAAATACCAAGCAATCTGCACTCAAAATTCAACGACCATTTTCTACAGGGAGAAGAACAAGTATCATCTCTTCAAGGATGGGATTGAGTTCATTGTGAGAGCTCATCAGATGAAGACTAATTTGACAGTTGTCACTATAGGGCACATGTTAGTTAATACTAGTATCCAGGATTCATATTTACAGCCTACGATTGAAAGAAAAATAGGTCCTTTGGTTAATGTTGTTCCTGTCAAGAAGGGCATATATGTTGGTGGTTCATTATTTTCTGCATCTGTATATTCAGTTTTTTTTATCACTATTTTACTAATCAGTGCAATATGGTTGGCTATTGCAACAATGAATGGCAGAGTTTGTGAATTTAAGGGAATGGTTAACTTGGTCAACAATGTTGTTTCAGTCTTCATTATGGTTGTGATGAGTCAGGTGCTCGTTATCCAAACATGATGGATGGTTGATACTAGACAAGTGAGGCAAAAGGATTCTCACTTCATTTCTAATTAATCCATACTTTTGGAGCTTCAAAAGTCCTCCAGTGGGGAGGTGTGATCCAAGAGTATCTAAGGAACACTCACATAGGTCTAGAAGGATCCAGAATGCTCATAGAGGTCCCAAGGGATCCATAAAAGCTCAAAATTTGATCATCTCAAATGACCGAGAAAATGACATCATTGCGTAGAGATCGTCCTTAGTTTTCCAACGATGCAAATGAAAAGTCAAACAGAGCTCATATGCAAAAGTTATAAGCAGTCAAAGGGAAAAGTAAAAGAGGGCACATGTTAGTTAATACTAGTATCCAGGATTCATATTTACAGCCTACGATTGAAAGAAAAATAGGTCCTTTGGTTAATGTTGTTCCTGTCAAGAAGGGCATATATGTTGGTGGTTCATTATTTTCTGCATCTGTATATTCAGTTTTTTTTATCACTATTTTACTAATCAGTGCAATATGGTTGGCTATTGCAACAATGAATGGCAGAGTTTGTGAATTTAAGGGAATGGTTAACTTGGTCAACAATGTTGTTTCAGTCTTCATTATGGTTGTGATGAGTCAGGTGCTCGTTATCCAAACATGATGGATGGTTGATACTAGACAAGTGAGGCAAAAGGATTCTCACTTCATTTCTAATTAATCCATACTTTTGGAGCTTCAAAAGTCCTCCAGTGGGGAGGTGTGATCCAAGAGTATCTAAGGAACACTCACATAGGTCTAGAAGGATCCAGAATGCTCATAGAGGTCCCAAGGGATCCATAAAAGCTCAAAATTTGATCATCTCAAATGACCGAGAAAATGACATCATTGCGTAGAGATCGTCCTTAGTTTTCCAACGATGCAAATGAAAAGTCAAACAGAGCTCATATGCAAAAGTTATAAGCAGTCAAAGGGAAAAGTAAAAGATATGATACATGTCACAACTGCAAGGGTGACACATGGCACATGGTTATTGGAAATTGAATAGGAATATTGTACCTCCAGGTGGACGAATTGCAGGTTGAAAAATGGTCCAATGACATATTGACAAGTGGCATGTAGGAGTCAATGAGAGGTCACCATGTGGCAGCCTCCCATTGGCGATTATTAGTTAATTTATATAAAATTATGGAGTCGACGAGGGTTGAACCCATGACCTCCATAACCTCCCAAAGATTTACACCAAGCTTTATGACCAATACACCATCACATAAGTCTTAACATTCATATGACGAAATGAATTTTATTTAAGTTGAATTGGAGTTCCATTTGGGAGAGAAAAGGGGTCGAGGGCTAAGCCCTCAGCCCCTAGTCTATTGTTATTCCATGTAACCACCAGTTAAAGCACGAAGGGATTAATGTAAATGCCAATGTGTGTATATATATATATATATATATATATATAATGTAACAACCACCATAACTATAATATATAGTTGTAACTATATATTAAAACCAACCAACGAAAATTCCAATGAATGAGAGGATAGTAGGGGATAGAACCCTCGAACTCTACTATATTTAGCCAACGATTTAACCGTTAGGCCAAACCACCCATATTTAATAGAGATTCCACTAATTTTGGAATTAAGTTGCATAAATTGCGGATGAGAAGTTTTAGCCCGTGGCCTATTTAATGGAACAGATCCCAACACTTTGGACACACATCCCAAGGTATTGCACGCATCCCAATGTGCATGGATTCCAATGTGGGCATGAATCCCTATGCCAAGTATAGTACAAATTTATCTTGAAGTGCATGCAAGAGATTGCCTAAGGTTTGACATTGTCTTGTTTTGCGTGTCATAAGGCACTTTGTCCAAATGTAGGAAAGTTTATACTTGTTGGATTAAATTTTTCATAAGAATCATGAATTTGAAGTCTGTTTTGCGATTAGAAGTCATTTTTAAAATTCTTATCTCAGTTTGTCATGTATGAGACCCATAGTCTCGTTATACGTGTAAAAAGGGATTTTTTGGCACATGTTTGGAATTTGGTCGATTTTATAGTCAAATTTCTCAGAATTTCACAAGGATTTCAATGGTGTACTTATTTTCTTATTTTGAGTAGTGGAGTTAAAGAAAATCCATTAAATTGGATTTTTGCAAGCCCATATTGTAAATTAATTTGTTATTTTGAGATGATGGAGAACACTCAAACTATCTAAAGGGAATTTGAAGATGAAGTGACATAAGTAATCCATATATGTAATTTGAGTTATTTTATTTTCTCTTGTATTGTCTCAACATTCTTCAAGTTATTCATTCAAAAAATGTGCACCCTGATTGCTCATTAATATAAGCACCTTTGGGCAGCCAAGTCTGGTGATGATATTCTCAAATATGAAGCACACAGTGGTGTCTGCGATACAATATTTGACTAACATAGCTTATGATCATCATGTCAAGTACTATGTAGCAATATCGTGTGTCAGTTCTGCATGCAGGGGGGTTGATGGGACCAAGGAAATCAATTGCCGATTTGTCGAACGGTTTGAGCACTGTGATTGGGACAAGTGAAATTTCATCTCTTATGCAAGGCTTCCTGGTTCTTTGGTATATGCCACAATGCTTGCAGTATTCCTTAGCATCTTGAAATACTAACGACCACCATAAAACTACTCTGATAAATTTCTTCATCGTTTCTTTTATGGAATTATGCCCCCCTGCAATTCCCTAATGTGCCTCATAAAGAATCTTATTTCACTTGTGTTCTAATATGCATATACGTAGGATTCCATCAACACCAATATTGTAGATGTGACCTGTGATCAATTGGTAATCAACACGACAAGTCACCAATTGTTTGTGCTATGTTTGAGTGTATCCGTCCGACGCTTGACCTGTTGTAAGATATGTTGCAATCTCTGCAAGTTGATCTGACACTACTTCAATTTTGAGTAATTGTGCATCAGGAAGCTCATCATATGAATTGCCTCCAACTTTGCCTGACTCTATTTGTGAGAGATGGTTTGGCCCAACATTGTGTTTTTTGGTTTTAACAACTACTTCAAAGTAAAATTCTTGAAATAGTAAAATCCACCTGCATATTCTCCCCACCAACACTAACTTGTTGACCAAATACTTAAGCGTTGAATGGTCGGTAAAAAATTTGAAGGGTGTCTCGAGTAAGTAATGTTTGAATTTCTGCAGGGCATAAACCATCATCAGCCTTTCATGCTTCGTGGTCGTACAATTCTTCTCTAAGTCTCATAGCTTTCTATTGGGAAAATAGATTGTGTGATCAATGTGATTTTCCCCAGGCTGCACGAGCATTGTGCTAAGTGCAATTGAGGATGGATATACATGCACATGAAATATCTTATCCCAATCTGGGAACACTAGTATAGGTGTCGTTACTAATTTCTCTTTTAGTGTTTCCAATGTCTCTTGGCATTCAAGGTTCCATATACAATTTGTATCCTTGCACAATAATTTTTCCAATGGTGCAACCTTTGCATAACTCTGTGTTAGCTATTATTCTTGTCACAGACTCGAGAAGCATGCGGGTCTGCAAGTTGCACAAAATACTCGAGCACAGCTCGGGAGAATTCTTGTTTTCCAAGTAACATATCAAGCGAGCGTGCGAAGTCTTGCCATCGGCAGCCGAGGTCCGTCCACGAAGCAGATCAGTGGTTGTCGGGATCTCGGAGTTGCCAATTTACTCGAAATTTAACAGTAGAGAAGGCTCCTCTGATTGGAAGCTAAATGTAGGTCGCCCGATCCAATGGCGCGTGTTGCAAGAGCTGGCCATCTCGGTGTTTTGCTCATGGCGACTCCAACACGCAAAGAACAGTTCCGTTATCTCACGAGACGCGAAGTGCCGAGAGCATCCGGGAACTTGGGCCCACAAAAGTGCCGAGAAGATCAGAACCATCCGTCAGCAGAGACACGTGGCGAGAGATCCCGCAGAGTCGGGGATCGGGAAACTAAAAGTCCCGCGCTCATGGAAACAGGAATCGCGATATCCCGATACGCGATTTCCTGACGGCGCTGAGAACCATAGTGGGGGACAGGTGTCGGAAGGACGATCCATGTAGAAAGGAAACATCAGGTGGCAAGCTTTCGATTCGGGGAAGAGGTCATTGACATGTCAATGACCATGAGCCATCGGGGATCGGGGAATCGCGAATCCGGAGGACGCGTGAACATTGACCTCGCAAACCCCGAAACCCCGATGGAAGGCTATACGACCGCGGGCATGTGGTAATGGTCATTTGGACCAGGGCATAGTCAGGGGGGCTAGCGCGCAAGGAGCCATCGACAATCGGAGAATCGCGACTCCCGGGCACTTGTGTATCGAGGCGTCAAAAACGCCGAAACCCCGACAGAGGTTCGGCTCGGGTCACATATGAGGTGGTCATATGGATGATAGTATAGCCAGGAGGGATAACCCATGCACACGCTCATCGGAGAATCGATGATCGAGAATTCAAGAGTCAAGAACTCTTGACAGCAGGAATCGCGAAATCCCGATCCCCGATACAGAGTCAGGGATGACCATGGTCAGGTGCTGGAGGCAGTGAAGAGATTGGAAAGGACCTTTGGATCGGGTTGTTGCAGCAGTGTTTCCCAAGGGAATTCAAGGATCCGTTTCGGTTCAGTAGAGAAGGATAAGGAAGGTAGGTGAATCCTCGCGTCACCCATTTATTGCAAGAGTATGGAGGTTCCNTGCAGAAAGGTCACACCGAGTCTTCAACTCACCGAGAGAGCCTGAGCATGCCAATCCAAACATTAAAAGAGGCTCAGCTACCCCTTGGCGCGAGCCATGCTGAATTGAAGAAGCATGTGACAGGAGTCCGGAGGACAGATTTGATTGAGGAAACGACCCCCATTGAAGTCCTGAGATACTGTTTCCAGGCGGATTTTGGCTGAAGTATATGTAGGCATTTTTGCCATTTTGTAAAGGATCGATGGTAGAGCAGAGCTCCCTGGTTGTAAAGTTTTAATGAAGCATTGTTGTTCTGGTTATGTATGAACTTTGGAGACTTCTTTCCTTATGAATGCCAGCTTCTTTCATGCCTTTGTTTACACTGTGTTAGAGCAGCTCGGAATTGGAGGATCCAGTCGAGCTGTAGCTATTATAGGATGATGTTGTAATGGATCGTTGTAATAGTTATGGAGCCTCTAGTTAGTTCCCGTGATTTCTTTGACGCTGAATGAATTGGAATTGGAGGGTCTAGTCAAGTCCATTATTCAGTTACTCGAAGCCCTGAAGCCAGGAGGATCCTTCTTTCGAAGTTTTTCCCCTACAAACCGCTGCAGCCTGTTGCTCACAGCTGTTTGTTCATCTTCTCCTAAGTCTTCCACCTACTCATCTTTTAATCAACCCACTGGCTGAAGTTAGGATTCCAGACCTCCTCTGTTTTTATGTACCAGACTCAGTCCCCGAGTTAGAGTGATACCTCCTAGATCCATTATCTTCATTTGATCACCCTTTGTAAACAAATCGTGAAACAAAACTGATGGGCGTTGGGCTCTGCTCCTGCAAGCAATCCAGGAGTGACTTCTGACGCTAACATTTCTGGTGCCATTGTCGGGGACGGAATTGAAGATTTTCCCTGGGTAGAACGACATTGAGCCTCTGAATCCGAAGGTGCATAGGATAATCAGAGCCTTTCAGATTGCTAATTTTGCACCTGGTGACTCCATTGAGACGACTCCGCTGGGAAGACCCTGCTCTGTTAATTGTGGCTTTCAGAGGCAGGCATACGCGGTCTCACCCACAGCTACCTCTAGCTACGCCCAAAACAAATCTAGAGGTGGTGCTCAGAAAGGGAAAGGCCTCTGAAGAAGAAGCGTCCATCACCAAACTAGGTAATTCACCATATCCTTCTGTTGGAGCTCCTTTTTCTCCCCCTCAGTTATTTGACAAGCCTATCTCTGCAGTTCCCCGTTTCTTAAATTTTGGGAGTGTTCCTGTTGAGTTTTCCCCTCCCGGTCTGGGACTGGAGGGACAAGAATTTGTCACTCCCCTCTCCCCTGGAGCTGCGCCTTAGCATAGACCCATGACCTCAGAAGATTTCCCAATTCCTTCACAAGGAGGAGCACCTGCTGACTGGAGCTCGGTAGCATGTTCTTTGAATCACCTCTTGTTTCCCACCCCACTTCGAGATTTACCCTCAATAACCCCTTTGCGAACTCCTTCTCCTCCGATTTCTCCTCCACCTAACATCCCTATGGCTGGTGCTAATCCCCCTTTGAACAAAATGGATGCAATAGTCACTGCTAGATACACTCCCTTAGTTCTTCCCCATCCTATGAATCCTCTCCCTGCTGGAGATTACCTGAAATACATGCCCAAGTTCATTGGGGAAGGAGACTTAACTGCTAAAGAGCACCTGGCTCCTTTCTACAGTTATGCAGACAACCTCAACATTGAAAATGAAGATGTTTGGATGAGAGTTTTCGTCCAGAGCTTGGATGGTGAGGTAAGGAAGTGGTTTAGAGGATTGGCTCCAGGGTCCATCGCTGGGATTGAAGCTCTAGATAGCGCGTTCCTGAGACAGTGGGGAGACAAGAAGGATTTTATGTATTACATGACAGAGTTCGGGTCTTTGAAAAAGATGGAAGGAGAGTCAGTCTCTGACTTCTCCAAAAGATTTAACAAGATGTATAACAAGATCCCTGCATAGATAAAGCCCAAAGAAGCCTCTACCCAAATTTCCTATGCTGGTGCATTTGACCCTAATTTCTGCCTTTTGCTGAGAGAAAGAAGAGCCACCTCCTTAGCCCAAATGCAAGATGTGGCCATAGAAGTGGAATCTAATGTATTAGCAGTTGATAGACTGAGGAACAAGGCCGACACAGACAGAAGAAAAGGAAGGTCAGAAGCCTCAACTTCTGGATCATCGGCGCCTCACCCTCAAGTGGATGAACTGACCAAGATGGTGAAGTCTCTATCTGCAAAGATGGAAAGGATGAGGATGGAAGGGAGGTAGGCGTATAAATGCCCTCATATCGCTGAAAACAAGGGAGGTTTCAGGAGGCCAAATAATTCTACTCCCCAGAATGTGCAGAAAGAGAAGGGAAGAGACAGAGAAGACCAGAAGATTCAAGCCCCTTTTCAAAACAATTTTGTAGCCGAGGGGGAAGAAAGAGAATCAGAGGAGCTTGATACTAAAATCCACTGCGTTGGAGACACTCCTCCCTTTCCTCATCTCACTCAATCAGCATACGAGGAGTCTCTCATGGACAGTCAGCTGAATGAACTGATCAAGGGAGACAAGGCTAGTGGCGGCCGAGGCAGGTACAACCTAAGGTCTGATAAAAAGATGGCAGTGCCTGATATTCCTCAGCAGTCCATTAGAAAAGAGAGACCTGCTAATGAAGAAGCACATGATCACAGAGGTAAGAAATCTCACCCCCCCTCCCCCATTGTCCATAATCATGTTCCTGAAATAAAAGAAATTCCAAAGCCTGCATCTTCTTTTAATTTTGAGCATGAGATTCAAAAGATCAGAATCCTTGTGCCCCTCACTAATCTGATTAAACATGGCGAATTTAAAAAAAGGCTTCTCTGAGGTTTTACAGTCTGAATCCTCATGCCTTCCCTCAGACTCCATAAACCTCCAAGACGAAAAGCCAACAGTTGCTCTAGGGCCCATGGTAGAAGATAGAGATGATTCATCCCCTCCCTTCTACACCTCCTTGAACGTACATGACAAAGTGTTGCACAACTGTTTGATGGATTCAGGGGCCTCTCACAACCTCATGCCCAAAACTATCATGGAAGAGTTGGTACTAGAAGTTACCAGAGCCTATCATGACCTCTATTCTTTTGACTCCAGGAGAGTTCAGTGTCTTGGAGTGATCAAAGACCTGGTTGTGACCTTATTTCAATTGCCAATGAAAAGTGTGGTCATGGATATCGTAGTAGCCGATGTCCCCCCCAAGTTCGGAATGTTGTTATCAAGATCTTGGATAAAAAGACTAGGGGGAACCTTGCAGATGGACCTCACATATGCTACTATCCCAGTGTTCGGAGGAGAACATCGAAGGCTATATAGGGAAGCTCAATTGGCCTATATAATCATTGATGAAGCCAACCTCACTAACCATCCTATTTTTTCCTTAGACACTGATTTAGGCTTCAGTTTACAGCAGCTCACCCATGCCCTAGAGCTGCCTCGGAGACTTAGAAAATAGCCCACCGTTTCCTCTGAAGTTCCTCTCTCCATCACCCCAATCTGGAAAATGTTTTTTGATGGAGCCTGTTCCCAAGAAGGCGCTGGAGCTGGAGTAGTTTTTGTGTCACCTGTTCAGGAAACCATATCTCTGTCATACAAATTAGAAT
>JASDQU010240896.1:55544-66052 GCA_032191745.1 Picea mariana
CTTTATCGGTTCACTAACCTATCTCATATTTACATAATATATTCTAGTTCATAGGGATAAAAAACCGGGGTGTTACATCCCCCTCCCCTTATTTTGGCACTGTCCTCGATGTACAACACCATATTGATTTTCTTACAATTCTAGGCACTCTGGCCTTTACTATGCACAGGCATCCCAGCCAACCCTTATATACATAGGCATTTCATCCTAGAAAGAAGCATGCATGCATAGGCACTCTGACCCAAAACATGCACAAAGATTTTACAATTTACATTTTTGGTAGCAGTTCCAACCAACAAGCTCTCACTCCCCATCATTCCTACACAACCGAAAGAAATGAACCCCTTTCTCTGCCATGCAGTCCCTCAGGTGGTTCCATTTCTCTCCAGGGATCCAATGCACTCAACTAAGAATGTTTCGGAGTTGCGGCTCCAAGAACTCCAACTGTAACAAGTCTAATGGACTTTCTTCATTCCATGCCTTCATCATTGAGCTCGATTTCCTTCTAGTTCTATTTTTCCTAAGATTCCAGCTTCCATAGCCAACATCTCATTTGTATTATACACATACAGTCATTATGAGATATCATTATAACAATTTTTAATCATAAATGTCAAATCTGTTTTATACAAGAAAACAAAATTTCCAAGCATGAGCTTCATGCTCATAATTTGTTTGGCTCTTGTAGTAGCATGAATCAAACTTTATTATGGATTACAACAGTACCATACCCAAATAGCATTATTCTTGCAATTTCCTCAACCGTCAGTCAACCAAACCAATTGTTAGCATATCATAACAATTTGTAATTATTAATTTCTAAAATCTGTTTTATATAGAAAAAAAAAATTCTAGGCATGAATTTCCTGCTCATAATGTTTGGCTCTACAACTGTAGATATCAGTATTCCTTATGGGATTACATCCCTGCCATATCCAAGACCATTATTGTTGCAATTTTTCTCAATTTACATACAACCAAATAGATTGTCAATAATTTTTAAATTTCGATTTCCAAAATTGTTTTATACAGAAAAATAAAGTTTCCAGACATGAGCTTTCGCTTATAATGTTTGGCTCTTCCAACAATATAGAATAATCTTCCCTATGGGATTACATTATTTCCACATCCAAGACCACTCCACCTACAATTTTCCTCAACCTTCACTCAACCAAACAATATGTCAATATCATGCATATATATATTTTCATGGAAACAATTACAAAAATTCACAAGGTGATCTCATAATTGTTTGCAGCAACAATTCAATTACTTCTATCAATTCTTGACATTAAATAGAATTCAACTATTGACTGTAATGAACCCATCATCCTCTACACATGTATTATCAATTGGTCTTTTCTTTCTTCTATCCAGAAATATTTTTATTACTCAGTTCCCCTCACATAGACTTCTCCATAATTCATCATTATTTGACTACTTTAACCTGCAACTTTCTTATTACAATATCTAATAATCCTGAAGTGTTTTCAACTTCATGAGTTAGTAATACTTAGATCATTTCAATTGTTAGCATAATCATTTCTATGTTATATAATATATACATGCATTCACCAAAATGCATTCAATAATTCTTGCAATACCACTTGTAACATTTTTAATAGCTCCAAAAAGTGATCTCAACATTGTAATGAACAACAATTCAATCACCTTCAACTAGTATACATATTAAATATAATGCAGCTATCCATCATTATGTATTTTCAGCACCACAGGATTTTAATAATGCAAAAATTAATTACTAAATAAAATAACAATCGATGTGTCAATACCCATGGCCACATTTACACAACGCATACATGCATTGACTACATAATACCACATAACTATGTCATGCATTCACCAAGGTGAGTTGGAAGGTCTAGCGAACGCTTCAACACATCATCCACAAACTTCCTACTGCTTGCCTGACAATTTGGACACCTTCATTTTCAACCCAAACACAACACCAAGAATATAATTCTTAAATGTTCTTCAGTGTCGGAAAAGAGGTTGCAGTCCAAACATCAGCGATACAGTAGATACCATTGAGCACTCACATAACGTTATAGCCCTTCCAAATCCAACCATCTCATGGTCTCACACATGACTAACTCTATGGATATTTATTGTTATATCAAGAGTATGTCTCCTTACTTGACCTGGTTATGATCTCATAACCAATCATAACAAAATATGCAACTAAATTTTATTTGAATGCATTCTATCATCAACAACATTTACATGCTCTAGGCCTTCGACCATTAAATATCAATTTGAATCTTGAAAAATTGACTAAGGGGAATTCTTACCTCAATTCCCTTCAACAATAAAATCAAACAAATGCATATTTGCATGGTTGTTATCAACCTACTTGATGCTACTTGCTCAACTAGTATTTGTAGAAGCTTGCAGGTTTCCTCCTCCATCACCATTCCTACCACCCTCATGGATCTTCACATAGATGAAAGTCATAAGAAACAACAACAACATCCACATATTTAACCATGCTATATCATTTTTTTTTAATACATAATCCATCATTAGTCATACTCAATTTCCATAACATCAATATTTCATAATAATAGAGTATTCTAAGTCCACAAGCATGCCATATGCATATCCAAGAATGTACATATGCACAAATATACATCCATATGCCAAGCATTCACTATCAGCATGCCTACTAATGCATCTAACTTCATTGTATGCATCATGCACTCTAGTGCATTCTTGTTTTAGTTCACTTGTTATTTATTAATATATGTTGTAGATGGTTTTATCTGAATTTCTTTAGATCCTTGCTGCCTTGCGTGCTCCCATTCTGCTCATATGCACTATTGTTCCCTGGTCTGAATACTTTCCATCCAAGTTCCACTTGACCATTCTGCAATCCAACCAATGTGTTAAATTTGCAGCAACTTCTTTTGGGTAGTCATATCCAACTTTGCCTTTATGAAACATTCCAGTACCTTGGAATGAGGTATCGCACAATATTCCATAAATCTACTACCACACCATCCTTGAATCAACTTAACCATAATCATTGCACATCCTTTCTATTACTTCTAGTTGTCCATTGGATTTCCCAATTTTGGGAAATAATTGTTTTTACTTCATTTAACAATTCCCTGTGAAGCCATACTTTTCCCACTCAAGACTATTCCCAATGGAAGTATATTTTCATTCAGTGTCACTTTTCAAGTGAAAGAGCATTCATTATTCTATCTCTAATTTCTATGCATTGATATCCCGCTTCCATTGTGAACTCTGATATCAGAAGTGGCTTTCTTTCTCTGAGTACTTTTAGACAAGTAGCTAAGTCATATCTAACAAATCCTTCCCAAGCACTCTTATGCTTGACACATAGAGATTATTCACACACCACCTCTTAAGCTCCTTGTTCTCTTTCACATCAAGCTTGCAACTATCTACACCTCTCTTCCTTCAAGGCTATGAAGTCTTACTATTCATTTCTATGCCCATCAATTACATTCTTCACCTACTAGCTTCATGTCCTATGTGAGGATTCTTCCTTTTGTTGTACCTACAATTTTTTCACACTCTATAGCAAATAAATAATAATCCTTCTATTATGTTGTTCTCGAGTTCTTTATCCACTTTTTTTTACTTTCCTTATAGCTCTTTATTGCCTCATCCAACTTCTGTAATATCTGTCATGCTTCCATGACTCTAACATCCAATTCTAGAACTGAAATTATCTGGTTATACTTCTAATTTTGCAAAATGTACAAGCAACCATTTTGTTAGAATTATGCATGTCAAATTTTTTGTCAATTAATGCTACAGGTCATTTTTCTTCTCATTTCAAGAAGAATTATATCGCAGTTATCCAAATTAAAATAATTCAATGTTATTCTCCTCTGAATCATATTTCTAATGACTATTCCCATGCCCCAATCTGATCTCTGAGCTAAAAGTTATGGCTTCCTGAAAAATTCACTTTCACCCTTTTTTGTGCAAACATGATCTTGTAGCAACAATGGAATGGTTGTGTTCCAATCTTGTCAAATTATTCCACGTGGTATTTAAACTGGTATATAATTTGAAGGTGCTTCCTTCAATCCACTTTCCTTGTGACCACGAGATCGAGACCACGAGCTTATTCACTCTAAGCGATGTTTCTTTAGCGCTTTTCTCTTTATTCTTCTACATAGGACCTCATTTGAAAACTTTCATGGGATTGTTTACTTCTGGCCCTTTGCACCTCTAATCAACCCCTTTACCTTATCATGTGACCGACACTGGAACCAGGTCCTTTGGACTTTGGTCTTCGGGCTATTCTCCCTTTTTGATCTTCCAACTCTCCTGAAATTTGACTTTCCGAAGTGGTCATAAAGTGTAGGTGATCGATGGTTGTTGGTTAACATTCCTACTTACTCTATCCTCCCACTTCTTGATCGAATGACCACAAAGGATCCTACATGATATTGATCTATGGTTCTTGGGATTTTGATGCATCGTGCTTCATTTTTTTTCTTCTTTACACCTTTTAGAACACCCAAATTTTTACCGGCTGAAGTGGTCATAAAGTAATGTGGTCTGCTTACTCTTCGGTGACAACTCCCCCTTACATTATCCTTCCACTCGCTTAATACAACGACTATGATTGAATCAAGTGTTGAGATGGATGGTCCTTATTTATTTCGAGGCTTCGACACTCCGAGACTTCGGGATATTACAACTCTAAAGGCATTCAACTCCCTCGGAGTTATACCTGCCGAAGTGCTTACGCCATTCTTCCATTGCTTGATCTAACGGTCGATAAAAGTCTTGAAGGACTATTATATCGATGGTTTGCATGATTTTTCTACTTTGTCCTTCGACACTTTTGCTAGTAGAATATGGACATTCTCGGAGGCCATAATCCTGGAGATGACATGTCATGTTGATGTCACCTATGGTGACATGGACCCATGGTATGTGTTCAACATGTCACTTAGAAATGGACATGTTGCGGTCTAAAAGGTAGTGAATTCATGTGACGTGTGTCTCCATATGGCACCCCTTCCATGTGGTATAAGACATGTCATCAACCAAATAGATGGTCCACATTCCTCTGCTCCAGATCTGATGACCTGCGTGATTTCACAACTTTGTCTTTGCACTTCGTGGCTTTGACACTTTGCAGCTTTGCCTAGTCTCCAGTAATCGCCAAAGTGGCGAAGTTCCAAAGTCCTGAAACTTATGTTATCTTTCCACTCATGATCTAATGGCTCACATCACTCCCAAATTCTTTCTTCGATCTAACGGTTGGTGGGATTTCGAGGTTTTGCGACTTCAAGATTTCATGCCTCTGCCTCATCTCCAATAATCTATGAAGTGGTGAATTTACGAAGTCTCGAAACTTACGCTATCCTTCCACTCCTGATCTAATGACTCACATCACTCCTGAATTCTTCCCTCAATCTAACGGTTGGTAGGATTTTGAGGTTTCGTGACTTCAATATTTCATGCCTCTGCCTTGTCTCCAATAATCGTCGAAGTGGAAAAGTTTCGGAGTCTCAAAACTTACGCTATCCTTCCACTTCTAATCTAACGGCTCACATCACTCCTGAATTCTTCCCTCAATCTAACAATTGGAGGGATTTCTAGGTTTTTCTACTTCAGGATTTCATGCCTCTGCCTTGTCTCCAATAATCATTGAATTGGCGAAGTTTCGGAGTCCCAAAACTTACGCTATCCTTCCACTCCTAATCTAATGGCTCGCATCACTTCTGAATTCTTCCCTTAATCTAACATTTGGCTGGATTTTGAGGTTTTACGACTTCAGGATTTCATGCCTTTGCCTTGTCTCTAATAATCGTCAAAGTGGTGAAGTTTCAGAGTCCCGAAACTTTCTATCTCATGCTTGGCTTTGATTAATGACTAATGATCTATCAGTTTGATCTAATGGCTTTGGTTATACTCTAAATTTATCAATTAGATCTCATGACTCTTGCTTATCTAGCTCCCAATCTAATGGTCATGATTCCACGATCCTTTACAAAGGATTTTTGTCTGCATTACACTCTAGCTTCTGCGTGATTTCTACAACGCTATTTCTCCTGAGCTTTTCTTTCCTCCTGCACATTCTTCTACATACTTTTTGCAATGGTTAACATCAATGACAACTAATTTTCCAACACATAATAGCATGTCTAATAGTTCCAGCCCATACCAGTATGGTGTTTCAACCTGAAGCTCTAATACCAATCTATAATGTACCCAGCCTCCCAAAGGTCGAGCACGCTACCTCAAAAACGCACTTCTTTAATTGATCTCAAATTTTGGTAATAATTAATTCTTAAATCCAACATAAAATATTGCAATAACCACACATGCAATAATCAAGATTCATGCCAAACCATCCAAGAAAGGAACAATGTGCCATGTACAACAATAACAAGCAAGCAAGCACATTATAAACATGAATCTCAGAGATAATAATAATACACAGCGGAATATAAATATACAGAAAACACAGACAAAACTTATATTTAATTAAACCATCACCAACTGGCTGCAAACCAAGGACATTCCTCACAACCATAGACATTTTTTTCCAATTCTCAACAACAGGTCACCCACGAGCCAGGGCTATCAATCCATAAGGACGGGTCCTAGGCCAAATCCTAAACACATAGCAATTGGCTAAATAGATCTCAAGTTTTCCTATCCACACAACAATCCTGATTTCCAGCTCTCTTTCCCCTTCAGCCTATGCAACCCAAAGAAATGAACCCATTTATCTGCCATGTATTCCCTTGGGTTGTTCCATTTATCTCCAGGGCTCCAACACTACTGGTCTGGAAATATCCATGCTAGAAACTCCAAGGATTCTCAGCTGTGAAAATTTCATTCATAACTACCATCAATCTCATGCCCATAGGCATCCATTCCCACCTGGAATGATCAATAATTTATTACAACCATCTAGCAATGGCTCTCCTCTTTCAGCCATTCATTTCCATGCTCAGACCAAGAGCACTCAAATTAGCAAGAATGAGGAAATGAATAACAAATAACCACAAAGAAAGAGTGTAATAGTGTATGGAGAGGAACGAGTGAACCCCCAAACAACCCAAAGAGTTGTTTATATAATTACACGAAATCAAGAACCCCATGGTCTTCCCAAGAAGCTCATGTAACCACTTTTCTCCGTAAAATTAATTATGGGTATATAAAATATACTAAAAGACTTATCCCCTTTAGCCCCCTCTCTCGTGGAATCTTAGCCCCCTATCTCTTGTCCTCGTCTGTATTGCAACCATCGATGTATTTTTTTAATATATATAGATGTATTACATTTTTAGGCACTCTGGCCCCTTTCCAACTTTATCAGCTCACCATCCTAACTCATATTTACATAATACATTCTAGTTCATAGGGATAAAAAACTGGGGTGTTACAATTCGCCATCAGTTGTTGGATTCACATAATTTTCTTTTTTCCCTACGATGTTGTATATGTTCTCTATGATCAAACTCTACGCATCTTCATCCACTCATTATATCTATCGCCCTCATTTGGATCCAACAACACAATAATGCACATGGTGTCTATATCAAAGGACATATGCCACTACTTCAACTTTAGCATGACATTGCTATCAAATTACCAATCAATACCAAGTAGATTTGGATAGGGGTATGAGTCATCCATGATCTCAATCACCTCAAAGCCTATTTTGATCTTGTTAATGTTCACTTCTACTTGTTTCATCCTATCAATAGGGTATATTTTACATTGGTTGGAAAGCCTTAGCTGAATTGAGGACCACAGTAAGTTTTGTTTACCCATTAAATCCCAAGATTGCTTTGGTAAAATGTTCACTTCAGATCCCAAGTCCAACTTGACACCATCCATCTCTAGTAGCTTTTGAGCTTAGTTGTCATCTTGAATTCTCTTCATGTGCACTTCTTCCTGCTCACCTGGAAGACGTATTATTCTGGTAGTGGGGTGGAATTAGCTACAATTTTCTCCTCTTCCCGCATACATCTCGTTAACATGTGGATCAATTTCTTTGCAACTTTAGGATCACTTAGCAACTCAAGGAAACAAATCACTTACTTGGTTTTCGTATTTGACCTGATGGTAAGTTTTGGATTGCATTTCCTATTATGCCACATGTCACATTTCTTCATGCACACGTTCTTCTTCCATTTCCTTGTGTCCTACCTGTTGTGACTCTTCAGAACTGTGAGCTTCATCCAACAATTTTTGTGTTGCGTGATGCATTGCTTCACGCACTTGGGCTTCCTCTAGTGATTTATATGTTGCTTGTTGTAACTCTTCTCGTGCACGAGATTCCTCCAATGGCCTTTGTGTTGTGCGTTGTAATTGTTCACACACACAAGCTTCCTCTAATGACCTCTATGGTGTGTGTTGTAACTCTTCACGTGCTTTGTCCTCTTCTAGAGCCCTTTGTGCGTTGCGTGGGAATTTCTTTTGCTGCACGACATCAAACTTGGGAGTTGCATGCCCTTATTTTTTGATATTTCCTTCGACATTCTGACTCGAAGTTTCTCCTTGTTCCAAGTCCATTCTATTCCGAATGCATCCTCGAGTAATTACCAATACATTGATTTCTTATTTTGGATTCTTACCTTCGTGCAACTCAGTAGTCACCATATTGCAATGTGCCTTCTTCTCTTCCCATTTTTCCAACAAGTTTTGGAAATATTTCATGACATGATTTTCACTAAGGAAATATCCACAGAGTGTGTGCGGTTTGGTATAGAAGTGTGACAAGTGGCCTACTTTGCCACACTTAAAGAAGGTAGGTGGTCTTCCTCCACCATCACCATATCCTCTTCCTCTTCCTTGTCCATATCCTCCTCTTTGTCCTCCTTGGTATCCTCCTCTATCAAAGCCTTCACGGTCTTCACCCTTCTATTCTTCCTGGACTTGGAAAGCGTATGTAGTGTTCTCTTGCATCAACTATAGTGACTAACAATTGTTCACATCGTGGTCCATGGATTTGCAAAACTTGCAAAATAGAGCATGCTTAGTCTTCTAATACTTTTGCAGTGTTGGGAAACGATGAGGTATAGGGCCCCATTTCCTATAAATATCACACCATTTAGTCTGTGTTTTTGTTGGGAATGGATTTAGTGCACTCATCAATGTGTAATTTCCTAGAGTAGAGCACTCATTTCTATTGTGACCTTTGGTGTTGCATGTAGTACACCAAACATTCTCTTGCACAACCTTGGCCTTAGTCATATCTTGTAGCTCCATGGTTAGGTTTGTGAGCTGGGATTGTACTTGTGCCAGTCCTGCTGAAGTCTCACCACCTCTTGGTGTAACTTTGAGGCGGATTGCAATTTCCATGGAATCCGCTTGGGAACTTGAATGTGAGGAAGGAGTCTAGAAATAAACCATTCTTTATGTTGGATGACTTGAAGTTGAAACGTCAACCTATCCAACAAAATCGTGAACCGTTGGTCATAATCCCATACAGTGTCACCATATAATTGCTTGATATCTTTTACTTCTATGATGCACTGTGATTCTGACTTATGTTTCTGAAATTCTCTAAGCAAATCTCTCTTTATGTCTAGAAAGCACCTAGCTTGTCCAGCCGACGTAGTAGCCCTATACTTCATGTACCATGTTAGATCTCTATCTCTAAAGGTAGTCTCCAAATGCACAATCTTGGATGCTTCATCTGTGATTCTCTTCACAGACCATATAGCTTGACACGTGAACCAGTGTTGCTCCACATCATCTCTTCTCATCCCATGAAATGCAATAAGTCTCATAGTTGAATCTTGGTTTTCCATACTCGATATAAAATTGTTTATTCTTGACTGAACGCTACTTGGTGTTGATATCGATGTTCCTCTTTGTGAAGAATTGATGACTTCAACTTCTTCTTCACTCATATATTCTTCTTATTTTCTTTTACTCTTATCTATGCACTTTCCTCATTTATTTCTTCTTGGTGACAAATGCGCAAGGGGGGTGGTTCAAAGAGGGGGTTCCTCCATACTCTCTCATCTTCTTTGGTTAGGGATCCAAAGGATCTCCCTATCTATAGTCGTGCAAGCCTACTCATAAATGTTAAGGCCTCTATCCCTTCTTGGAGGGCTCCATCACTATCTTTTGTTTCTTCTATGTTGTTTCTCAATGTCCCGTCCTCCTCTAATGTGACTGCCTCTCTTTGTAGCTAAGGGGGGTTTACTTCGTGGTCTTTTTCCATAGTCCCACTACTTCTGGCATCCTCTCTTGATACATTTATCCTAATGTCACGTCTCTTTAATAACCTCTATTCTCATGTGCTTCTCTCTAGCACATAAATTTCTCATGCACACCCTCTTGGTGCGGTCTCTTTTCTCTTTATCTTGGACCTGGCTACTCGTTATTCACCCCCTTCTTTCTCTTATCCACTTATTTGTTTGGCTTGCCTCCTTAGCTCTACTCTTCTTGCATATCTCTCGACTCTCTTTCTCATGTGCTCTTTTGGATCCATTCTTGGCTCACCAAATCTTCTCTTTTTACAG
>JASDQU010240896.1:166114-182027 GCA_032191745.1 Picea mariana
TTGTTCTTTAATCTGACCAGATTTCTCTGTTTCCTTTTTTTGTTCTATAAATTGATTAAAATTCTCCATTTCTTTGTTTTGTTCTTTATTTTGATAAGAATTCTATAGATGGAGCCATAGTACTTTAGAAGAGGTGTAATGTCCCATATTTTCTTTGACTTGGTCTGACAGTCCATTCTAGATTTCCTTTAATGCTATTGAATTGTTTTTCTTTGCTTCTTTTGCAGTTTTGGATTTTTTCTTTGAGGTAGTTGAGTACCAAGGTTTAGATACTAATAAGTCCCAAAAACCAGATCCTCTTGAATTCATATACCATTTCATTCTTTCTCTCCATGAAGAGTAGTATGTTCCATCAAATAAGGGAGCTTCATTTGTGGAGAGATCCATTTGTCCACCCATTTCTTCAGAATCCACCTTCCAGTGTTTAAACTGTGATAAAGGCACCAACTCTAATACAAATTATTCTCCTCAGAACAATTTAGTGGTTAAACTATAGCGAAGAAACCTTGTCTGATATGATTTTTTGAAAAACACATCAACACTGAGAGGGGAGGGTGAATCAGTGTCTAGAACTTTTGGCTACTTTTCACACTTTCATAGATTAACTAAATTAACTGAATAAAATATATGCAGTTCAATTAATTATTCATAAAAATGTATAACACAAACTATATGAATTAGATAAAATATCATTCTTTTATTTATTTAACTTAAATGAATCCTTTAATATCTTAAACTTCAACTAAATATGATAGATCCAACTCTCTGATACAAGACCCAACTTGTAGTTCTTAGATCCAACTGTGAAATTAAGAATCTAAACCTCATAACAAGACCCAACTTGTTGATCTCATATCCAACTGAAATGTGAGGAATCCAATCCTCATGGCAAGACTCAACTTGTAAACAAACACCAACATGATAGAATGAACTTTCATTCAATCCATTATATATATGTGTGTGTATTTATATCCACCAAGAAATTTTCACCCCTTCATATTGTTAGAATATAATGGATGTGATCATTTAACCATAGAAAATATAGCAGTATTGTCACCCAACCATAGGACGAAGCCACCCTCGAGCACCTTAACCTTGACAGAGAATCATTCCATAATTGTCGTATAATATCTCATGATTATATCATGAGCACCATCATCACTATCATTGTCATCAGCTGCATCATCTGTCGAAACCATACTCCATTTGAGTAATCAAACATGATGTTGAATACTCCACAGAGTGACACAAGAACCATTCTTCTAATCTAAACATATGTCATAGAGGAATAAATGTCCCAGACCATTTTCCATCTGGGGAATCTTCTATCCATTGATCATTCATCTAAATGATAATCATTTCCAACACTACTGATAGTCTTCAAGGAAATCAGAACAATGTCATTCAATAGAACACAATTGTGTCTATCCATAGTAGTACACAACTACAATACAGTGGTACACTACCATACCAAGTAGCACACAAATACTTGATCAATGAAAAATAGTCACAATTAGTGGAACGCATCAACCACAGTAGTATACATCTACTGTCTAGAGACATACAATATCCATAACAATCATATCATCTGATATCAACCTGCATAGAAAACATTGTTATGATATAAAATGAATCATCTGGGCCATTCTTCCACTCAGATATGTGAGATCTGGAAGAGCATCTTCCCTCACCTCATAAATTAAAACATCAATGATGAGCTATCTAGAATATTCTTCTCAAGAAAGGAAGAATAATTGTCCTAATTTCTAAGCTTGGACCATTCACCTATCTGGGCCATTCCTATAGCACTAAAAAAATTGCAACCTGGAGAGAATGAGTCTTCCCTAGGGAATTCCTATCCCTGATTGTTGAACCTGGACCATTAACATATTTGGGAAATTCCTCTTGCACTAAACAAAGTGCAACCTATAGAGAATGAATCTACCCTAGGGAATGACTGTTCGGACCATTTCCTAAGGAAATGACTATCCTGCACCAACCTCCAAAATAGACCCTTCTTCGAAACTTCTCACAACTGTGAGCTGCAAAAGAATGATTATCCGAAGAGGTGGACCAACCTTCTTGACCACTACTTAGAGTGATCGTGAGAAGAGAGATTGTCCTAGACCATTCCCCCACACTGGCCACAAGGGGAATCACTGTCTATGGTACATCAACAATCCATTGAACCATTTTCATTACAAAAATGACCGTTCGATCTAGACCATTTTCCAAACTGAAAAATGCTTGTCTGTCAGAAATCTCAAACCACTTTCCGAACTGGAAAGGAACTGCTCATCTTGAACCATTTTTCGAACTTGAAAAATGACTGTCCATAGATCAATAACACATCAATGCTCCCTCCCAACCTGGGAGTCATCTCTTCCTTTTTCAATAAGGAATTTATCTCCACAAGTTGTAGCTTGAGTATGTAAACTCTTTCATCTTGGACAGAGGCCTTACAAAAATATTTTCCTATCTTCTCATCTATGGAGATATATATTGGAGAACCACTTCTCTTTTCTGGAATTCATCACAGATAATGTAATGCTTGATCTCAAATGTACTTCAATCTTTCTGGAACACTGGTTTTCTCTGAAGGACTCATATAGCTTTGATCAATATAGTATATCATAGTTGGATTCAACTCTTTTGTTTCCTGCTAGCTCATAACATCGTGGAAAGGCTCAAACTATTGGACATATTGTCATTGATGTCAATAGTCAATGTGATGATCTGTTGTTAACGATGAATTACAACAAATGAGATTGTCATTGATGTCAACAGTATATTAGTTAGTAGAAGATGTCAAACAGTACGCAAATATCAGAAGCGTAATCTCAGGAGGAGGAGCGAACAATATGAAGATCAAAAGCTTAGAAGGGAAAACGTAGTACGTGATTATTGCTGATCATGATAGGATAAAAAATGTTCCTATGATAGCGAATAGGAGGAGAGAACAGTTTGAATATAAAAATCTTAGAAGGGAAAACACAGTACGTGATTATTGTTGATCACGATAGGATCAAAAATGTTCCTATGATAGCAAACATGAGGAGCAAATAACATGAAGATCAAAATATCAGAAGGAAAAATGCAGTATGCTGAAGAAATTCATGATTATTGTTGATCACGATAGGATCAACAATGTTCCTATGATAAAATCTCAGGAGGGTTGGAAAATGCAGAGATCAAAGCTCAGATGGAAGAGTGCATTGCAGAAGTGTCGTCTGGATCGATGGAAAATTGAGAAGTTGACCAGTGCACAAAAAAGGCATAAGCTAAGAACGAGAAACCTCAGTAGTCGTCCGATCAAAGTGAATAATCCTCAACAGCCGTTTGATCAAGGTTGACCGTGTTGATCATCTAAATATAACAGACATTGGTCATATGAGTGACCATGGGCTTGAGGACCGTTGGAGGATCATGACCGTCAGATCAGCAAGCCAGATCAATGGCAATGATAAATTGTAGAGAGTGAAAGAAAAATTAAACTACTCATCAGTTACAATCCCATAATCCGTCTAAATCGTTAGATCACATAGCTTTGAAGATCAATGATTATGGTTGACTCACCAATAGTGCACAACTTCCAATTACGAATTTTGGGTGATTATTTAAATCACTTGCAAGTTGTGGTTAAGCAATCATCATCGACCGTTGATCTGCTTCGAGTGTCCTCATGACCATTGGATCACATTTTAGTAGAAGTACTAGATAAGTTAAAAGGGTTGAATGTTTGATTATCCGAATACCCTTCAACCATTGGATCAAACTCGAATTCCCTTCAGCCGTAGGATCATTTTTGAGTGGAAGGACAGGATAAGAGAGATAAGATCTGAGATATCATTTGTGCGAATTTCTGTCAGCCGTTGTATCATTCTAAGTGGAAGGACAGGATAATCTAGAACAACTGCATCGCAGAAAGATCGAGCCGTCGATCTAAGATCCTGATCAATGAACAACATTCACTTTGGATCTAAAGTTGCGAGGAGGTTACGCTTCGGAGAAATCTCACATTAAGAATTCATTTTGAGATTTGAAATACCCAAAGCCCAGAAATTTGAAATGAATAAAGACCATCAGACTTGGAGCACATACGATGACTGTTGGATGAGGGTTGTTGGTAAGTAAACCACATCAACAAGGATACACATCAAACCACGTTTACAAGGACATGTGGCAGACCATGTCAACATACTACATCAATAGACAATGTTAGCAAAGACATGTGACAAACCATGTCATCAAACCACATCGGCAAATACACATGGCATAATCAGATGATGACAAGTGTCAAAGAGGAAATTTTCTCGTGCCATGTCAAAAATTGACGTAACCAAGTTATGTCACTCTGGGAGATTTTCTTTAGGAGTTTTACCACGAACGAATGTCAAAAGTCCCAAAGTCCCGAAGGATGAAGGTACAAAGTTTCTCTCAGCCATCGATCTGAGATATAGTTCGGGAGTCAGGACAACCATTAGATCCAATAGAAGAACATGTGTCACATCAGGAGATCTACGTCGATAGGCTACGTCAGCAATAAATTGTGATAGACCACGTCAGCAGTCCACATCAGCAAGGACACATGATGCAGTCTGAGAATGACGAGTGTTAAGATGAATCAGCATTTTAGGTATATTAAAATCATGAATCAGAGTGGCACGTGGCAGCTACAAGGTTTGTGACACGTAAGCAAGTTACGTCACTCCAGGAGTTTTGCTTAGGGAGTTTTACCACCAGCAATCACTCGAAGTCCCGAAGTCCCAAATGCCAAAGACTCAAAGTGGACATGAGACGTCCAATCTCAATATCACTTCGGGAGAATGCCTGATCGTTTATATGCTACAATGGAAGGATACTGTAAGTGGAAGCGTTAACCGACCGAAAGTGGTCTCCACAATTTTATGACCTACTTAGCAGGTGAGCACTATAGAGGAAATAATGGGTTGAGACTCGAAATCTAAGAAGTCTGGAGACCCGAAGGAGATATCAACCGTCGATCTGATGTTCGGCTGCATCCTCAACCGTTGATCAAAATACAATGAAAGGATAGTGTAAGAATAAATAAACGAAGTCGCAAAGTAAATGGTGGCAACCCATCTCATTACTTGATTAAGTCCTGGCTGTCGGATTAAGCAATGAAGGATAGAGGTAAGGATCGAATATAACCATTGATCTAGTTCCAATATATAACATAGGCCATCCGATCTGTTTGGGAAATCTGATTCGGAAGTTTTGAAAAGTTTCAAACTCAAAAGTTCCAAAGGGCAAAGTGTCGAAGTTATGACAACCGTCCATCTCGTCAGAATAATGGGCCATGACCATTGATGTGATAAGCGCTCAAGCACTTGTTTGACCTAGCGTTTGGTCACCACCGTTGGTCATATGATATAGGATATTTCAAAGGTTGCGAAGAACTGAAGGGTGAAGACTCGAAGTCCCGATAGTCATCCAACTCATCGGGAGATTGAATTGTGACCATTGAATTGATAAGAGCTCAAGCTCCCATCTTGTCTAACGTCTGAATAATTCCATTGGTCATATGGTAAATATATCTAAAGGGGAGAATGTAACGTGTCACTTAAATTGATAAGCGTGTGGTTCTACGCCTATGATCATATGAGTGGTTTGAAGGAAGCACTGAATTCTGTCATCACAGAGATGAAAGAAATCGATCCATGCCTGTGATCACTTTATGAAAGTAAAGGGGATTTTAGCTGTAAATTTGAAGACTCGAAATGATGATATCAGGTGGTCCTCAAAGTCATTGTAAATAAAGAATTTAGTTATAACTTGTTTCACAAGTCGGCTCAATAACTTAAACAATTTTTGAGCATAAAAAAAGTATAAATAAACCATGATTGGTTCACTTGGCAGTGTGATTTGTGCAAGAAGTAGACGAGCTTGTGAAAAAGAGAGGCTCATTGAGAACGAGCAGCTTGTAGAGAAAAATGAAGGGGATACAGACCTCATATCCGTGCGAATATCAAAAAGAAGAAGAAGTGAAAGAAGGTGCAAATATCAGAGGAAAGACAAAGTGAGAAAGGTGTGAATATTAGAGGAAAGATAAATCAAAGTAGACGTGAATTTCAGATAGAGGATGAAGTGTCGTTATGAGAGTTGATTGTATACCTTTGATCATGAAGCAAAATTGATTCATTAATGAATCACTGCTACTAGAGTTGGTTGAACTCTAGTTGGATAGACTGTGTTCTATCAACAAGCTGGGTCTTGCCTGAGAGTTGGTGCTCTCCGAGGAGTTGGTGCTCCTTACTTCAATTGGTGCTAAAACAAAATAGTTGGTGATGGGAAAATACTTATTATTATATTCATATATATTGATATAAATTATATACAAACATCTGGTATCTTCTGTGTCCATGGTGATTATGATTTGATTGTTCTTAATTTTTTCAAATATGTTTTAACTGCTAACTTGTAAGAAGAAGAAAATTTAGAAAATTCCACACAATAATTCACCCCCCACCCCTCTTAGTGTGGGAGGTGTGTTCAATAATTGGTATCAGAGTAGGTTCCTTCAAACAAAGTTTAAACACTGGAAGATAGATCTTGAAGAAAGGGTGGACAAATGGATCTCTCCGCAATTAAAGCTCCCTTATTTGATGGAACATACTATTCCTTATGGAGAGAAAAGATGAAATAATAGTAATTGAAGTCAAAAGGATATGAAGTTTGGAATTCAATAGTAAGCAAGCCCTGGGACTTAACTACATCAAACAATCTATCCAAAATTATAGTCCAAAGAAAAGCAAGGAAGAACAATGAAGTGGCATTGAAGATTCTTCTCAATGGATTATCAGATACAGTCAAGGCAAGCATAGGACTATGCAAATCCACCAATGACTTATGGCGGAAGCTAGAAGAGATGTATAAAATCAATAGACAATACACAGAAGACATTCCTATCAAGGATGAAGAAGAATACTCAGCCATCAATAAAGGTAAGGACTCTCCACAATATTTTGATTGCAATAACATTGATATTGAATCCTCCCCTGCAAGTGAAGAAGAAGACTCAAATACAATAACAGAATGTTCTATTAGCATTTATCCCACAGAATAAGTAGAAGAAGAACTATCAAAGGAAAAACAAAAGGTTGATTGGATTCTCTGTGAATACTACTATGACCATATTGATTCAGACTATAGTTATCTTCATGAATACACTAAATAATTTCTTGAAAAGAGTCAAAATCATATCTTGGAAATAAAGGAAATTCTCAAGGACAATTAAAATATAATACATGAGAAGGACAATCAATTAGAAGAGAAAGAAGAGGAGATCGAGAAGCTGAAGAAAGAAATCGGTCAAGTAAAAGAAAAGAGGAAGGAAGATGATGAGCTTAGAAATCAAAGGCATATCCTGGAAATAAAGAAAAGATCAAAGACAATGAAGAAATTAGATCTGAGCAAAAGATTCAGTTAGAAAAAAAAGAAGAAGAGATCAAAATATTGAAAACAAAAGTTGTTGATCTAACAAAAGAAAAGGAAGAGGAAATCGAGAGACTAAAAAATGAAATCAGTCAAGCAAAGGAAGAGGAGATCGAGAGACTGAAAAACAAAATTAGTCAAGCAAGAGAAGAAAAGAAGGAAGATGATGAACCAATCAAAAGCCTAGAAGATCTGAAAGAACTAAGGGAGAGCTATGTCAAACTTAAAATCCAACTTGAAGAAGACAAAATAAGGGAGGAGTTAGTGAGGAACCAGTTAGAAAAAAAGGAAGAATCCTGTCATGAGCTGGAAGCAGAAGTTGTGGATCTTAGAAAGAAGGTTGAGAAGTCAAACACCCAAATCAAGTTCTTAAACAACTCCATGACCCTAGATGAGATATTGGATAGTCAGAGATCACCAAATGACAAATCTGGTCTTGGATACAACAAGGAAGAGATGAGTACTCCTAAGAAGTCTGATGCAGGTCCTTCATTTGTAAAAGGTGAAAACAGGTCTGACACAGGTCCTTCATTTGTAAAGGATGAAGAGAGGTCTGACACAACTCCTTTATTTGTAAAGGATGAAGAGAGGTCTAACACAACTCCTTCATTTGTAAAAAGTGAAAGCAGGTATGACTTAGGTTCTTCATGTTGAAGAAATAAAAGCAACACTACAAAATTTAGAAGATCAGATCAATGGAGAAATCTAGAAGCTATTCATATACCTCAAAACAAGTTTAGAAGATAAACACCTTCATGGATGAATCAAAGAAGGTATGAGAGTGTTTTTAACGGTTATTGCTTTTCTTGTAATGAATATGGTCATAAAGCCTTAGATTGTAGGCATCATGGAAGAAAAAAAGTTGGTAGGTTCAACAACCATATAAGGTGTTGGAACTGCAATCATGTTGGACATATTGTTGCACATTCTTACACTATGATATGCTATAGTTGTGATGGATATGGCCACAAATCCTATAACTGTTGGAACTCAAGAAAACAGTCAATGAGAAATGATTCATACAATACGACAAAAGGAGTAAATGAAACATGGAAGAAAAATGAAGTTGTAGTAATAGAAGATCAGAAAATGAAGTTCAATAAATCAGGACACTCACAGACGTGGATAACAAAGACTGAACAAGTGAACAAGAGTGAAGTTAATTGCTGCAAAAAGAATTGCAGTCATGTTACAACCATAGTATAAACTTCCTGAGACAACTTTAGAGAAATGTACATTAAAGAAGCATCTTGGATAAAGACAGATATATCTGGTTAGAGATCGATGAGAATCAATGGGGAGATCCAAGATTTGTTTGAATAAGATGAGCTACAATTGCGTAGTGTTCTAGTAGGACAACAACATCCACAGAAGAAACATTTTGATGTACAAAATGCGGTACATAACATCCTATAGAGATAACAAGAGGAGAAACCCTGTCAGAAAAAGATACCCTTTTATAAACAAAGGGGGAGAACAGTCAGTAAAAACTCAAGGGAAGTTTTGGTTAGTAAATAAGAAAGTAATTAGATTAATTTTTGAAAAGACTCGATCACTACAAAAATTTGTATCAAGAACACTACTCATTTGAAACACAAAAAATCCCAATCAACTGAGATAAGAAGTTAGTAAATTAACATGGGAAGAAACCTTGTCAGGAAGAGATACCTTTTCATAAACAAAAGGGGAGAGTAGTCAGAAGCAGAGAGAGAGCATATTGATAGGGGGAGTCATTCAATTATGGCAGGCATAACATAATTGTAAGAAGTGTTACCCAAAGTTCATATTCTGATCAATAAAATACAGAGCTTTACCACAGGAGGAAAAACCCTTTTCCATTGATATCAAAGGGGGAGAGAAAAGAAACTTCATAAGAGGAAAGCATCATCACAGGAGGAGTTTTGTATATGAAGTTAGTATGTTTCCCTCAATGACAAAGGGGGATATTGTTGGAAATATTGTCATTGATGTCAACAATCAATGTGATGATCTATTGTTAATGATGAATTACCACAGATGAGATTGTCATTGATGTCAATAGTATATCAGTTAGAAAAAGATGTCAAATAGTATGCATAGATCATAAGAATAATCTCAAGAGGAGGAGCGAACAAGACGAGTGAACCGTGTGAAGATCAAAAGATCAGAAGGGAAAACACAATACATGATTATTGTTGATCACGATAGGATCAACAATGTTCCTATGATAGCGAACAAGAGGAGAAAACAGTATGAATATAAAAATCTCAGAAGGGAAAACATAGTACATGATTATTGTTGATCACGATAGGATCAACAATGTTCCTACGATAGTGAATAGGAGGAGCGAACAACATGAAGATCAAAAGGTCAGAAGGAAAAACATAGTACACTGAAGCAATTCGTGATTATTTTTTATCATGATAGGATAAAAAATGTTCCTATGATAAAATATCAAAAGGTTTAGCAAATGTAGAGATCAAAGATCATATGGAAGAGTGCATTGTAGAAGTGTCGTTGGGATCAATGGAAAATTGAGAATTCGACCAATGAACAGAAAAAGTGTAAGCTCAGAACGAGAAGCGCCAACAATTGTCTGATCAAAGTGAAGAAGCCTCAATAACTGTAAGATCAAGTTTGACTATGTTGATCATCTAAATATAACAGACATCAGTCATATGAGTGACTGTGGGCTTAACAACTGTTGGAGGATCGTGACTGTCATATTAGCAAGCCAGATCAATGGCAGGGATAAATTGTGGAGAGAGAAAGCATAATTAAACTACTTGCTAGTTACAATCCTGCAATCCATCTAGATCGTTAGATCACATAGCTTCTAAGATCAACCATTGTGGTTGAATCACCAACAACGCACAACTTCCAATTGCAAAGTTTGGTTGATGAGTTAAATCACTCACAAGTTGTGGTTCCACAATTATCGTCAACCGTTGATCTGCTTCGAGTGTCCTCCTGAACATTGGATCACATTTTAGTGGAAGGACAGGATAAGCTAAAAGGGATGAAAGTTCGATTATCCAAATACCCATCAACCGTTGGATCAAACCTGAATTCCCTTCAATCATCAGATCATTTTTGAGTGGAAGGACAAGATAAGCAAGATAAGATCTAAATCTCATTTGTGCAAATTTTCGTCAGCTGTTGGATCATTTTAAGTGGAAGGATAGGATAAGATATCACAGTCGCATCACAGAAAGATAGACTCGTCAATATAAGAACATGATCAATGAACAACATTCACTTTGGATCTAAAGTTGCGAGGAGGTTACGCTTCGTAGAAATCTCACCTCAAGAATTTAGTTTGAGATTCAAAATACCTGAAGCCTGAAAATACGAAATGAATAAGGACCATCAAACTTGGAGGACATACAATGACTTTTGGATCAGGGTTGTTGGTCAACAAAGCACGACAACAAGGACATGCAGTAGACCACGTCTACAAGGACATGTGGCAGACCACGTTAGTAGACTACGTCAACAGACAACATCAATAAAGACCTGTGACAAACCACGTCAGCAGACCACATAGGCATATACACATCGCATAATCAGATGATCACAAGTGTCAAAGAGGAAATTGGCTCATGCCATGTCAAAAAGTGACATAAGAAAGTTACGTCACTGCTGGAGATTTTCTTCGAGAGTTTTACCACGAATGAATGTCAAAATTACTGAAGTCTCGAAGGACGAAGGTCTGAAGTCACTCTCAGTCGTCAATCTGAGATATAGTTCGGGAGTCAAGAAAACCATTAGATCCAAGAGAAGAACATGTGTCACATCAGGATATCTACGTCGATAGACCACGTCAGCAAGAAACTGTGACAGACCACATCAACAGTCCACGTTAGCAAGGACACATGGCACAGTTAGAGAATGACAACTATC
The DNA here is from genome assembly GCA_032191745.1 of Picea mariana. Taxonomy (NCBI): domain Eukaryota; kingdom Viridiplantae; phylum Streptophyta; class Pinopsida; order Pinales; family Pinaceae; genus Picea; species Picea mariana. The sequence goes on from JASDQU010240896.1 coordinate 177,452, forward strand.
AAGATGAATTGGCATTTCAGGTATGTGAAAATCATGAATCATAGTGACACATGGTAGATAATCGGCTCATGACACGTCAACAAGTGATGTAAGCAAGTTACCTCACTCCGAGAGTTTTTCTTTAGGAGTTTTACCACCAGCACTCGCCCAAAGTCCCAAAGTCCTGAATGTCGAAGACCCGAAGTGGACATGAGACGTCCAATCTGAAGATCACTTCGGGATCATTTCTAACCATTGATATGCTATAGTGGAAGGATAGTGTAAGTGGAAGCGTTAACCGACAACAAGTGGTCTCCACCATTTTATGAGGTACTCAACAGGTGATCACTATGGAGGAAACAAGGGGTTGAGACTCGAAATCTCCGAAGTCTGGAGACCCGAAGAAGATCTGAACCGTTGATGTGATGTTCAAATGCATCCTCAATCATTGATCAAAATACAGTGGAAGGATAGTGTAAGCATAAATAGACAAAGTCACAGAGTAAATGGTGGCCATCCATCTCATTTCTTGATTAAGTCCTGGCCGTCGGATTAACCAATGAAGGATAGATGTAAGGATCGAATATAACCATTGATATAGTTCCGAGATATAACGTAAGTCGTCTGATCTCTTTGGGAAATCTGATTTGGAAATTTTGAAAGGTTTCAAACTCAAAAGTTCCAAATGGAAAAGTGTCGAAGTTACAACAGCCGTCCATCTCGTCAAAAGATTGGATCATGACCATTTATGTGATAAGCACTCAAGAACTCGTTTGGCCTAGTGTTTGGTCACCACCATTGTTCATATGATATAGGAGATTTGAAAGGTTGCGAAGACCCGAAGTCTTGAAATTCATCCAACTCATCAGGAGATTGAATCGTGATTGTTTAATTGATAAGCGCTCAAGCGCCCATCTCGCCTAATGTCTGAATAACGACATTGGTCACACAGTAAAGAGATCTAAAGGGGAGAATGTAATGTGTCACTTAAATTGATAAGCATGTGGTTCTACGCCTATGATCATATGAATGGTTTGAAGGAAGCGTCAAATTCTATCATCACAGAGACAAAGGAAATCGATCCATGCCTGTGATCGATTTACGAAAGTGAAGGGGATGCTAGGTGTAAATTTGAAGACCCAAAACGACAATCTCAGGTGGTCCGAAAAGTCATTTTAAATAAACAAGTTAGTTATAACTTGTTTCACAAGTAGGCTCAATAACTTAAACAAGTTTTGAGAATAAACAAGTATAAATAAACCATGATTGGGTCACTTGGATGTGTGCTTTGTGCAAGAAGTAGACGGGCTTGTGGAAAAGAGAGGCTCACTGAGAAAGAGTGACCTGTGGATAATAATGAAGGGGATAGGGACCTGAGGTCTGTGCGAATATCAGAAAGAAAAAGAAGTGAAAGAAGGGGTGAATATCAGAGGAAATATAAAGTGAGGAAGGCGTGGATATTAGATGAAAGATAAAGCAAAGTATACATGAATTTTAGACAGAGGATGAAGTGTTGTGATGAGTGTTGATTGTATACCTCTGATCATGAAGTAGAATTGATTCATTAATGAATCACTACTAATAGAGTTGGTTGAAATCTATTTGGATAGATTGTGTTCTATCAACAAACTGGGTCTTGCAGCAAGCTGGGTCTTTCCTGAGAGTTGGTGATCCTTACTTCAGTGGGAGCTGAAACAAAATAGTTGGTGCTGGGAAAATCCTTATTATTATATTCACATATATTCATATAAATTATATACAGACATCTGATATCTTTTGTGTCCATCATGATTATGATTTTATTTTTCTTAATATGTTCAAATATGTTTTAACTGCTAACTTGTAAGAAGAAGAAAAGTTAGAAAATTCCACACACTAATTCACCCCCACCCTCTTAGTGTGGGGGGTGTTTTCAACACAAATTGGAGCATATCCATGTGTCACTTCTTCTCTCATCATGAGAGTTTGTCATGGATTAGAAATCCATTGTCCTGGACTTCTAAGTAACCATTATGTTTTTTATCATAGAAGGTTTTCGCCACGCTCCTACTGTGCATAAGAGGCTTTGCACCAAGTTGTTTGAATCCATACAAAATCTTCTTCCATATACATACAAGGGTCTATTTATGGTATACCTCAAAGACTTGATGTTGCTCTACATAAGCTCTTTGTTCAATTATTCTGGAGAACAGTCTTTGCATTCATCTAATGTAAACTCCAATCCATGGATATTGCGGATGATATAATGACTCATGTAGAGCTATGTCTGGTTTACTGAAACACGCAATCATCATAGTCTTCTCCCTCCATCTGGGAGAACCTATAGTTATGGATCTCGTAATGCTTATATTCATAATTCTTCCATACATTGTTCTTCATCACAAATTTCAGTTCCTCTGCTTGATTACTTTTAGTGAGTTCGGGTCAAACTGGTAGTCATGTGATTCTTGATGCAATGATTGGTTGTTCTGGATTTTCTTTCTCTCTTGGAATCTTCATGTTCTTCCTCATGTTTCTCTTTAGCTCTTGGTTCCATGGATTTTTCTATATGTTCCATACCCTGAAGATTCCAACTTCTTCATTTCATCATAGGATCATGGATGTGGATGGACAATCAGGGATACTTTTAGGCTTCTTTTCGAAGAAGGCTTCTTCTAAAGTCAAATTGAACATGTAATTATTTTCATGGCTTGTTACCATGGATATATACTTCATCATCTTCAATCGATCATAGGATTATATCCCTCCTAATTCTTTCTTCATGTATGAATGCATGCTCTTCTTTTGGAAATATATAATCGACTCCCTCCATCTAACAGAGTCAACGCTTCTGTATGCACCCTTATTTCCTTCTGCAAAGTGTCATAAGTCTTTCTCCAGTTTCCTCTTGATTCCTAACTTCTTTCTGTCTTTACTTCTTCTAGGTTTCTTCAAGATTGATTCTGATTTCGGCTTATCTTGCAGTTGTTACTTATGTAATAACTTCCACATGAATTATTACCAGGGGTTGTTGATGTACTTCATCCTTTCATGTGTATTGTCTAACTTGTAGTCATTGTGATAGAAATCCTTATCTTGTTGTTATTCGATAGGTATAGTTTCTCTTGGAACATATTATCTTCTAAGAAATAGATATGCAAGATATGTACAAAAAACATGGTATGTACAAGAACTATGAAGAGTATTGTTACCTTGTCTTAGAAGAAGAAGCTTGTTTCATCATGCTTAGTCTTCTTTGGATGTTCCTTTTCTCCGACAACTAATGCTTCATGTGTCTCCTTCCTTTTCTTTAGCTCGGGACAATGATTCTTGTAGTGACCATATTTTCGACAGTGGAAGAATTGTATTTCTGACATATCTTTCTCTTGATTTGGCTTCTTCCTTGAGCCAAACTTCCTTTTTTTCCTAAAATTCTTGAATGTTGTTGTGAAGGATTGATCATCATATTTATTTTGAGGTTTATCGTTTGCACTAATTCTTGATTCTTCTTGTGCACAACAAGTTGAAAGTTCTTCAAATGTAGGATACTCCTTCCTTGTGTTCATTCTTGTGGAAAATGCATCCCATGTCTTGGGAAGACTGTTGAGTACTATATTTACCAATTCCTTCTCTGAAATGATTTCTTCAATCGCTTGTAGTTGATCTCTTCACTGAGATATTCTCACAAAGTATGGTGTTATGTTGTCATCATCATTCATCTTCATTTCAAAGAGCTCATTCTTCAGACTCATTACTTGTCCAATGTTTCTGACTGAGAAGAGGTTTTTTAGAGCATCGTACATCTTCTTAGACAAATCAATATGGAAGATGTAGGGTATCAAGTGGTCTTTTATAGAATCCACTATGATAGTCATGGCATTGATGTCATTGTCATTTAACTTCTACATAACTACAACGTTCTACGATTCCTTTTTTTTTCCTTCTTTAAACTCTGGTTCCACAGTCTTTCCTTTCATGATATCCAATACTTTATTCTTGGAAAGGATGAAATCAATCCTTGTCTTCCATGCTATGAAGTTAGAATCCCCTTCTAACTTGCTTTTTGACTTCATAGAGTAAGTCGTGGCTACTTTGACTTGGTCAACCCTAGATTTGACCAAAAACTCAAACTTGACATCTTAGCTTGCTGAGAGTACCAGGAGATGTTGTAGGCTAGGGAACACTACTCTATCTAGAAATTAGGTCAATCCATTCACTTAAGGTGCCTCAATGAGAGAGTTAAGGTTTCGTTGTTGCAACAAAAATTGGTTGCAACTGCAACTGAGCAAATCCTCCCAATCTATCTTCCAACAGTTAGATTGTCCAAAGATAGTGTGGGCCCATAACCTGTTAGAATATAATGGATGTGATCATTTAACCATAGACAATATAGAAATATTTTCACCTAACCATAGGCCGAAGCCACCCTAGAGTACCTTAACCTTGACAGAGAATCATTCTGGAAGAAAACCCTAGACTGGATAGCCAAACAAAGGCGGTGCACCTTTCTCCAAGGATAGTGCACCAAGAAAGAGTAACAAGAGATTATCAAAGAGTCCAAACCATAACCAAGAGAGAGTCTAAGACAAAATCGAAATCTGCTAGTTGCAGCAGCTGC
>JASDQU010240897.1:53000-72453 GCA_032191745.1 Picea mariana
GAACTCGAAGTTGTACTCTGTGTGTGAGAACCAGTCAGCACAATGCCACCGAGGAGATGCGTGGAGCCACTTGTATCCAATCGTGTTGTAGAAAGGGAAATTATAGAACTACGTGCAAGATTGGAGGCAATGGAAGCAGTGCACAGGAGAGCACCTGAAGCTGGAGACGTCAGCGAGGAAGAAAGTGAAGAGACAAAGGTTGAAGAAGCTGCAAGGGGATATGTTGTCGAAGAACGCTTACTGAAAGTTGTTGTGAAGTTGGGAGCTAGAGAAAAGATAGACATCCCAATGTATGAAGGAAATTTGGATGTTGAAGAGTTGTTGAACTGGATAAGGTCCATGGACAAGTATTTCGACTATGAAGATGTCGATGAGGAGAAGAAGGTGAGACATGGTGTCACCAATTTGAAAGGGCATGCAGCATTGTGGTGGGGTGAACTATAGGCTGACATACGAAGAAAAGGTAATAGAAAGATTAAAAGTTGGGATAGAATGGTAGCCAAGTTGAAGGCTAATTTCATGCCCAAAGATTACCAGATAAATCTATTCAGGAAGATGTAGAACCCAAGATAGAAAGGAATGATAGTGAAAGAGTACACAGAAGAGTTTTACAAGTTGAACATCAGGACTGGATAGAGGGAGAGAGATTAAGAGAAATTTGTCAGGTACATAAATGGTCTGAGATATGAGGTCCAGGATGAAATCAGCATGATGTCAGTGAGGATGATAGAGTATTCATATCAATATGCATTGAAAGAAGAGGAGAAGTTGGCCAGAAAACAAAGACAGCGAGGAAGAGGTAGAAGGTCGAACAAAGTTAAAGGAGTTTCCCATGATAAGGCATAGAAGCCCAAGGGTGAGGATGAGAAGACCCATAGTCACTCATAAAGAGGAGGAAGCTCTATAGGGAGACAGCTTGGTGGAAGAAATTATTTTTCTAGAGAAAGAGTAAGAAGTAGAGGAGGAGAGATAAGATGTTATACCTGCGGAAAACCAGAACACAAGTCCTGGGAATGTCCCGAGAAAAATAAATGAGGAGGTGAAGATCACTTTTCAGAAGTAGAGAAAAGGAATGTTGAAGCAGAAGGTGCAGAGGATGGAAAATATTTGATGTTGAGGAAGGTTCTCTTGAAGCCAAAACTAGAAGTTGAAAAACAAGTGCAAAGGAACGATTTTTTCAGGACAACTTGCAAGACTAAAGACAGAGTATGCAAGGTAATAATTGACAGTGGGAGAATTGATAATATAGTATCCACATAGATGGTGGAGAGATTAGATCTGGAGACAACTACACATCCAAATACATATAAGGTCTCATGGTTGAAAAAAGTACACCAGGTAAAGGTAACTAAACAATGCCTTGTTGAATTTAAAATAGGGGGATATAGAGATGAGGTTCTGTGTGATGTAATTCCCATGGATGTATGTCTTCTTTTTTTGGGGAGACCATGGCAGTTTGACGGGAATGTCATTCATGATGGGAGAAGGAACACTTACACTTTGGAAAAGAATGGTAGAACACACATGTAGCTGCTAATAGAAGACAAGAAAGTCAAGAAAGAAGCCATCACAAGCATACTTCGCATGAGTGGGAAGGAACTCCTGAGTGAAGTCAAGAAGGAATAGGAGATGCATTTTGTTGTGGTGAGGAAACCTAAAGTTGTCCTTACAAGTAATTATATGGATGATTTTCTTGAGGAAGTTCAGGAGTTGTTGGAGAATTTTGTTGACATAGTAGTGGATGAGTTTCCTAACTCATTTCCACCCATCATAAGTATTAGCCATCATATTTACTTGATACCATGAGCAAGTTTTTTGAATAAAGCATCATACATATTGACACATCAAGAGAATGAGGAGGTAAAGAATCTAGTCCAGGAATTATTAGACAAGGGTTTGGTCATAGATACTTGAGTCCATGCGCAATACCAACTGTGCTGAGTTAAAAGAGGGATGGAGGATGGAGAATCTATACAAACTCAAGATCCATAAACAAGATCACCATTAGGTACAAATTTCCTTTTCCAAGAATGGATGACATAATGGATTGCTTAAGTGGATTTTTTTTTTCAAAGATAGATTTGAAAATTGGATATCACTAGATAAGAATGAGAGAAGTTGATGAGTGGAAAATAACCTTTAAGACAAATGAGGGGTTGTATGAATGCCTTGTTATGTCATTTGACTTAAAAAATGCCCCAAGTACTTTTATGAGACTGATGAATGAAGTATCGAAGGGTTTCATTGGTAAGTTTGTGATTGTATATTTGGATGACATATTGGTCTTCAGTAAATACGAAGAAGAGCATTTGAGACATGTGACATTAGTGATGGGGAGACTACAACAGGAGAAGTTGTTGATAAATATGAAGAAGTCCTCTTTTCTTAAGAAATAACTCATTTACTTGGGTTTTGTGATCTCTTCAAATGAATTGACTATAGATCCCAAGAAGGTAAAAGAAATCAAAGAATGTCCATCACCAAGGAGTATGTTTGAAGTGAAAAGCTTCCATGGATTAGAAAGTTTCTATAGGAATTTCATTAGAAATTTTAGTGGAATTTGTGCACCAATGATCGATACAATGAAGAAGAGAAACAAGTCTTTTAAATGGACAGAAGAAGCTGAGAAAAGTTTCAATATATTGAAGGATAAGATAACAGAATGACCAATTCTGGTCTTGCCAAATTTCAGGAAGACATTTCAAGGTGTGATGCGAGTGGAGTTGCAATTGGAGCGATTTTGAGCCAAGATAATAGGCATGTTTCATATTTTAGTGAGAAGTTGAATGAGACTAAGGGAAAGTACTCCACATATGATAAAGCATTTTATGCATAATTCAAGCCTTGAAGAAATAGAGGCACTACCTTATTCCAAAAGTATTTGTCTTGTATAGTGATAACCAAGATTTACAATTCATAACTAGACAGGAGAAGTTAAACCAGAGACATGCTAAGTGGATAGAGTTTGTGCAAAATTTCACTTTTGTCATTAAACATATTTATGGTAATGCTAAAAAAGTTGTTTATGCATTGAGCAGGAGATGTTTGATTCTACGGGAATTTCAGGTCAAGACCTTAGGGTTTGAACACCTCAAGGGGATGTATTGTAATGACCCATATTTCAAAGAAGAATATGAAGCATGTGAAAACCATGTACTCAGAGACAGGAGTCATTGGACAGAATATATGATTCAATATGGATTGATGTTTAAAGGTTTCCAATTGTGCATACTAAAGTGTTCAATGAGAGAAATATGTTGAAGGAAAAACATAGTGGAAGCATAGCAAGACATTTCGTCCATGACAAGATGTTTGCACAGTTGAAAAATTCATACTATTGGCCAGGTATGAGAGCAGAGGTGAAAATTTTTGTAAATAATTGTAAGATTTGCCAGAATGAAAAAGGAAAGAAACAAAACACTGGATTGTATCAGCCACTACCTATTCCAGATAGGTATTGGGATGCAATAAGCATGGATTTTGTGTTGGGAATGCCACAGATACAAAGAGGAAGTGATTGCATATTTGTGGTAGTTGTTAGATTTTCAAAGATGGAACACTTTATCCCATGCCAGAAGACAAATGATGCAACACACATTGCAAATTTTTTTTTCAAAGAAGTTGTGAGACTTCATGGGTTTCCCAAGAGTATTGTCTCACATAGGGACACTAAATTTGTTGGTCATTTCTGGAGAGCATTATGGAAGAAGCTAGGGACAGAAATGTCTTTTAGTTTAGCATATTACCCTCAAACAGATGGATAGACGAAGGTGGTAAATCAGAGCTTGGGAAATTTTCTGAGAAGTTCGGTCACTGAACATCATAGCAAGTGGGATCAAATTCTGTCACAAGTAGAGTTTTCATCCAATGACTCACCAAACAGAAGTACAGGAAAATTCCCATTCCAGATAGTGTATGGGATGATCCCAAGAGGGGTATCAGAATTGAGGGACATGGATCAGAGTGAATTCAGAAGCGTTGGAGCATAAGAATTTGGTGCAGAGATGTAGAAGCTTCATAATCATAACAAGGAGCAGTTGCAGAACAACAATGCAGAGAATAAACACAGAGTTGATCAACACATAAGAGAACTTCAATTTGAAGTGGGATATCAAGTCTTAGCACACTTGAGGAAAGAAAGGTTCCCAAGAGGAACATATAACAAGCTGAAGTTGAAGAAGATTGGACCATGCAAGATCCTAAGGAAATTTCGTAACAATACTTATGAGATAGAGTTGTCAGAGGATGTGGGAATATCACCCATATTCAAAATTTCAGACCTGTATCCTTACAGGGAAGATAAAAGAAAAAGATCATAATATCAAGAGAAGATTCAGTGGGAGAAATATATGCTTGTAGCAGAAAAGACACAGATAGAGAAGATCGTTGATCAAAGGATTGGAAAGAATACCAGGAGGAAGACCTATTTTGAATATTTTGTCAAGTGGAAGGGACAACCGATAGAAGATTCCAGTTGGGTAAGTGAAGCTAATGTCCAGAAGCATGGAGGGTCAGTGCAGGAGCTCATGGACTAGAGTCCATGAATTTTCTGCCCAGAGGAGTATGATGCAGGAGCATCATCAGCAAATCCACATGGGATGACATCACAACACCTAGCACACCTTTTGAGTAAAATTTTAAATTTTGAAAGATGGTGTATCTCAGAGAACTTATGAGTAAATGATGGATCAAGGAAGTTTTAAATGGTCGGAGGTTGAATGATCGCATCAAAACCAGGAGAGATCATATCATCCTTTAGTTATTTTATTTTGGCGTGGATCTGAACATTCACCTTAAATTGTCTGTCACAAACATTTGTTGTAATAAGACTAATTAGTTGTAAGTTGTTAATTCGATAAAATAGGTAGTTGGAGGGAACCCTAGAGGGCCTCTTGCATAAGTAGATGTATTGTATGCCTGAATAAGGATGTTGCATATTAGTAGGAGATAGTTGATACTGAATGGAAGTTGTTTTTATCAGAGTTGTAGTCATTTACACTTGAATGAATATAACATAGGGATATTGACCCAATGCATGGTGTTGCTACTGTTTATAGTTTCCCTCTTATTTTATGTTTTCATGAATGAATGAGTTATGTTATTGAGTATATGAAACTATGAATTATTTGGATAAGTTTCAATTGGTCCTCTTTGTTGAGTTCATGCAAGGTGTGCATACAGTCTACAAGGAGTGCATTGATAGAGTTTGTTTCGACTCAGAAGATCAGAAGAGATAGTGTGAAACTTCAATTTTCAAGGAGTGAAAAAGGACTGCTGCAAGGTGTGCACAGTCACCCGCAATAAGCTAAGTCTCACGTAATAATCTGTTGCAAAGAGTGTGCATATTCGATGTTTGACTAAGTGTTGAAGTAGCCCTCTAAGGAGTTAAAGGGTTCAATAAACAAAGGTCAAGAGAGATTGAGGGGAGAAATATTCAAAGGGATTAAAGCTCAGAAGGTGTCACGAATTATCAATCAAGATCCATCCAAGAGAGAGCGAGATCATTCCAGATGGTTGGATGTGGGAAAAGTTCACAAGCTTTAAGTCTCTGTGTGCACATAGGAGCGAGGATTCACTAAAATTCTGAAGAGGTTAGGGACCATCCATCATCCAGAGGGATAAGTGGCGTAAGATCTGTAGCTTCGGGTGAAAACACTCCGGGAGAAAATGAGTGTGCAGAAGTTGAAAAACCCCAAATCCCAGAGAGTTGAAGCGATTTGCAGTGTTCGATCTATGGGGGACACACGTCGACAGATCATCGAATTCAGGTAAAAGAACTCTAGGAGAAGGTGAGTGTGGAGGAGTTGAAACTCCTAAAGCTCGAATAATCAAAGTGAATCGTAGCCATCAGATCTAGAAGGGTACACATCAACAGATCGTGAACTCTGGGTGAAAGCATTCCAAGAGAAAGCGAAGGCGGAGAGTTTGAAACTCCCGAAGCCTGAATAGTCGAAGTGGTTTGTGGTCATCGATATCAGTGGGAGGGACACGTCAACAGATTGTGAGCTCTGGGTGAAATAATTCCTGGAGAAAGCGAAGATGGAGAGGATGAGAGTCCCGAAGGTCAAAATCTCGAAGTGAACTAGGANCGAAGGATGTGTGGCACATGGTCCTCAACTTTGGAAGAAACACTCCGGGAAAAAACAAAAAAACTGTAGGAATGTCAGAACTCCTGAAGGACGAAGTCCCAAAATGGACCAGAGTCGTTGATTTGGGTGGACGTGTGGCACCTGATATAGAAATTTGGGTATGGAGTACTCCGGGAAAAGACGGAGGTTGGAACATCCCAAACTCCTGGAGTGCAGAGTCCTGAAGCGTGAAGTCCCGAAGTAGATCTCAATAGTTGGTTGCGAAGGGGGACATAGATCGTTGATCTGGTCTTGGTTAAAGGTTATGAAGTCACGAAGCGCCAAGAGGTTAAGCCCTGGGTCACAGCCCGAGGTCACATGCAAAGAAGGGCTAGTAGAAGGAGTTAGCACTCGTTGGTGTTGAGATTTGGAAAAAGTTCTAAGAAAGCAGGGCTCGTGGTTACCCATCGATCTATGAATGGAGATCGACGGTGGGGATCATTGTGGAGAGAGGAGGCAAAATTAGTAGACTTGCTAGTTCACGGCCCGCAATTCACCAATGTCGTTGATCTCATCGGGATGGGGGATCAATGACCACGATTAGATCAAGTTGGGCGAGTACTTTTCTAATTGCAGAGATTGAGCCCTCTGATAAAGAGTGAGCACGTTGGTGCCCCTCAATCACTATGAACCATCGATCGATAAACAAATCGATAATGGTCGGATCATGACCATGAAAACCTGAGGGATGACGAAAGACATTCAGACTGGAGCGAGGAGGGTACCATACGAATTGCGCCTTGAGTGATAACAGGACCTATGTTTGATATATTTTGAGACCAGTAAGGTCTCAAGGAGATAATCCAGCTCGTGGAGATTAAGATCCTTGACCAGGATGTCGTGTAGCCCTGAGGGAGAGTAGGGGGGTTTGCATCACTTTTCTTGTCTTATTCATTCATTCGATAGGTATTGCATTCAACCCTGGAATTTGATGTCCCATGGGACATATTTTTTGTTTATAGGCTTATTTGACATGTGGATATAAAATCCACATGTCAACACTTACCCGCATAAAAAATATGAACCCATCAAATCGACGGTCCACTTGATAGCGTACCCGTCATAAATTCTAAGTACTTAGTTTACTATAGATTTAGTGTGTAACCTACTAGGTCGAGAAATGACAAGGGTTTGTTGGAGTAGTAAATATAATAGTAAAAGAAATTACATTGGTCCCACACTCCCATTCTGCATACAGTGTTAATGGTTAATTGAACATCCAGTTGGATCACATCTGACCCATATATTGGAGAAAAGTATGGGTATGTCCTTCCTTAGCACACAAAATGCTCTTCCTGAATTTTAAAGCTATACCTTTAGGCAAGCTGGGGATGTGCATTCTTTCCCCCGACTTTCTTAGTGAGGCATGGTATATAATTATGGAACTCAAGTATTTTCATAAAATTTGTCACTTATGAATTTGCTTAAAAAGTAAAATGATGGGCATGAAAAATGAATGACTGTCATCAAATTTCACTTGATAGGTGGGATAAATTTGAAATTCCTAATCATGTTTGCAATGTGATATTGTTTCGTTCGGATTTTATCCATATTAGACTATTGAATTTTATATTAAAATAATCTGATTTAATATATTTCTTAATAATAGATACTGGTTTATTTAATGGATATTTTGTATTTTTTATATTTAATGGATATTTTGTGGATTTTATATTCAAGAAAGATGATTTTAATGAAGTGAGCTATTAGATTCACTTTGATTTCCTCATATTTTTCAAATTTTTTTTTTTTTAAAGTAAAATATTCTTAAAATGGAGAGAGGTATTCAAAAATGAATTTACACGATTATTGTATGAATAGCTAGAATTTAGGACCTAGAAGGGTCATTTTGGGTTAGATCCTAATTGGTGGAATTTTTGTGTCTCTAACCTTAGGAATAATGTATTGTAATCACCCATATTTCAAAGAAGCATATGAAGCATGCGCAAAGCCTGTACTCAGAGACATGAATCATTGGACATAATATATGATTCAAGATGGATTGATGTTTAAAGGCTTCCAATTGTGCATACCAAAGTGTTCAATGAGAGAAAATATGTTGAAGGAAAAACATAGTGGAGTCATAGCAGGACATTTCGTCCATGAAAAGACATTTTCACAGTTGAAAAATTCATACTATTGGCCAGGTATGAAAGCAGAGGTGAAAACGTTTGTAAAGAGTTGTAATATTTGCCAGTATGAAAAAGGAAAAAAATAGAACATTGGATTGTATCATCCACTGCCTATTCTAGATAGGCCTTGGGATGCAATAAGCATGGATTTTGTGTTGGGAATTCCACGGACACAAAGAGGAATTGATTCCATATTTGTGGTAGTTGATAGATTTTTTAAGATGGCACACTTTATCCCATGACAGAAGACAAATTATGCAACACACATTGCAAATTTGTTTTTCAAGGAAGTTGTGAGACTTCATGGGTTTCCCAAGAGTATTGTCTCACATAGGGACACTAAATTTGTTGGTCATTTATGGAGAGCATTATGGAAGAAGCTGGGGATGGAACTGTCTTTTATCTCAACATATTACCCTCAAACAGATGGACAGATGAAGGTGGTAAATCAAAGCTTGGGAAATTTGCTGAGAAGTTTGGTCACTGAACATCATAGCAAGTGGGATCAAATTCTGTCACAAGCAGAGTTTTCATCCAATGACTCACCAAACAAAAGTACAGGAAAATTCTCATTCCATATAGTGTATGGGATGATCCCAAGAGGGGTATCAGAATTGAGGGACATGGATCAGAGTGAATTCAAAAGTGTTGGAGCATAAGAATTCGTTGCAAAGATGCAGAAGATTCATAACCATAACAAGGAGCAGTTGCAGAACAACAATGCAGAGAATAAACACAGAGTTGATCAACACATAAGAGAACTTCAATTTGAAGTGGGATATCAAGTCTTAGCACACTTGAGGAAAGAAAGGTTCCCAAGAGGAACATATAACAAGCTAAAGTTGAAGAAGATTGGACCATGCAAGATCCTAAGGTAATTTCGTAACAATGCTTATGAGATGCAGTTTCCAGAGGATGTGGGAATATCACCCATATTCAACATTTGAGACATGTATCCTTACAGAGAAGATGAAACAGAAAGATCAGAAGATCAAGAGAATATTTAGTGGGAGAAGTAGATGCTTGTAGCAGAAACGCCACAGATGGGGAAGATCATTGATTAGACTATTTGCAAAAAGACTAGGAGGAAGACCTATTTTGAATATTTGGTCAAGTGGAAGGGACACCTGATAGAAGATGCCAATTGGGTAAGTGAAGCTAATGTCCAGAAGCATGGAAGGTCAGTGCAGGAGATCATGGACAAGAGTCCATGAATTTTCTACCCATAATAGTATGATGTAAGAGCATCGTTAGAAAAGCCACATGGGATGACAGCGCAACACCTAGCGTGCCTTTTGAGTAAAATTTTGAATTTTGAAAGATGGTGTATCTCAGAGAACTTCTGAGTAAATGATGGATCACAGAAGTTTTAAATGGTCAAAGGTTGAATGATCACGTCAAAACCAGGAGAGATCATATCATCCTTGATATTTGATTTTGTCATGGATCTGAACATTCACCTTTAATTGTCTGTCACAAAAGTTTATTGTAATAAGACTAAGTAGTTGTAAGATTTTACTTCGATCAGATAGGTAGTTAGAGGGAACCCTGGAGGACCTCTTGCATAAGAAGATGCATTGTATGCCTGAATAAGGCTGCTGCAGATTAGTAGGAGATAGTTGTTACTGAATGTAAGTTGTTTTTATCAGAGTTGTATGCATTTACAATTGAATGAATATAATAGAGGGATATTGACCCAACGCTTGGTGTTGCTATTGTTTACATTTTCCCTGTTATTTTATGTTTTCATGAATGAATGAGTTATGTTATTGAGTATATGAAACTATGAAGTATTTGGATAAGTTTCAATTGGTTCTCTTCGTTCAGTTCATGCAAGGTGTGCATACAGTCCGCAAGGAGTGCATTGATAGAGTCTATTTCGACTCAGAATCTCAGAAGAGATAGCATGAAACTTCAATTTTCAAGGAATGCAAAGGGACTGCTCCAAGGTGTGCATAGTCACCCGCAAGACGCTAAGTCTTGCATAATAATCTATTGCAAGGAGTGCACATATTCTAAGTTCGACTAAGTGTTGAAGTAGCCCTCTGAGGAGTCAAAGGGTTCAAGAAACAAAGCTCAAGAGAGATAGTGGGGAGAAATATTCAAAGGGAGTAAAGATCTAAAGGTGTCACGAGTTATCGGTCAAGATCCGTCCGGGAGAGAGCGAGATTGTTCTAGATCGTTGGATCTGGGAAAATTTCACAATATTTAATTCTATGTGTGCACACATGAGCGAGGATTCCTCGAAGTCTAGAAGAGGTTAGGGACCATCCATCATCCAGAGGGATAGGTGGCATAAGATCTACAACTTCGGGTGAATACACTCAGGGAGAAAATGAGTGTGCAGAAATTGAAAACTCCCAAAGCCCAGAGAGTTGAAGCAATTTGTATCCTTAGATCTATGGGGGACACACGACGATAGATCGTCGACTTCAGGTAAAAGCAATCTGGGAGAAGGTGAGTGTGGAGGAGTTGAAACTCTTGAAGCCCGAATAGTTGAAGTGAATCATAGCTGTCAGATCCAGATGGGCATGCGTCAACAGATAGTGAACTCTGGGTGAAAGAATTTCGAGAGAAAGTGAAGGTGGAGAGTTTGAAACTCCTAAAGCTCGAATAGCTGAAGTGGTTTGTGGTTGTCGATCAATGAGAAGAACACGTCAACAGATTGTGAACTCCGGGTGAAAGAATTATGGGAGAAAGAGAAGACGGAGAGGATGAGAGTCCTGAAGGGAGAAATCCCAAAGTGAACTAGGATCGTTGATCGGGAAAGACACATAGCACATGATCCTCAACTCCGAAAGAAACACTGCGGGAAAAAAAAAATTGCAGGAACGTTCGAATCCCCGAAGGTCGAAGTCCCAAAGTAGACCAGAGATGTTGATTTGGGTGGATGCGTGGTGCCTGATATAGAAATTTGGGTACGGAGTACTCTAGGGAAAGACGGAGGTTGGAACATCCCAAACTCTCAGAGCGCAGAGTCCTGAAGCATGGAGTCCCAAAGTATATCTTGATCGTTGGTTGCAAAGGGGGATGTAGACCTTTGATATGGTCCCGGTTAAAATTTATGAAGCCACGTAGTGCCAAGAGGTTAAGACCCAGGTCAAAGCCCGAGGTCACATGAAAAGAAGGGCAAGCCAAAGGAGATACCACCCATTGGTGTTGAGATTTGGAAAAAGTTCTAAGAAAGTAGGGTCTGTGGCTACCCATTGATCTGTGAACGAATATCGACTATGGGGAATCATTACGGAGTACGGAGGTGAAATTAGCAGACTTGCTGGTTCACGGCCCACAATTCACCAACATCGTTGATCTCGTCGGGATAGGGGATCAAAGACCATGATTAGATTGAGTTGGGAGAGTGCTTTTCTGATTGCAGAGATTGAGCCCTCCGATAAAGATCGAGCATGTTGGTGCCCCACAATCACTATGAACCGTCGATCGATGAACAAATCAGTATTGGCTGGATCATGATCGTGAAAACCTGAGAGACGATGAAAGACAGTCAGATCGAAGCAAGGAGGGTACCATATGACCTACGCCTCGGTTGATAACAGAACCTGTGCTTGATTTAGTTTGAGACTAGTAAGGTCTCAAGGACATAATCGAGCTTGAGGAGATTAATATCCTTGACCAGGAGGTCGCGTAGCCCCAAGGGAGAGTAGGGGGGTCTGCATCACTTTTCCTGTCTTATTCATTCATTCGATAGGTATCGCGTTCATCCCTGGAATTTGATGTCCCATGGGACATTTTTTTTTTATAGACTTATTTGACATGTGCATATAAAATATGCATGTCAACACTTACCCGCATCAAATATATGAACCGTCAAATCGACGGTCCACTTGATTGCATACCCGTCATAAATTCTAAGTACTTAGTTTACTATAGATATAGTGTGTAACCTACTAGGTTGAGCAATGACAAGGATTTGTTGGAGTAGTAAATATAATAGTAAAATAAATTTAATTAGTCCCACACTCCCATTCTGCATACAATGTTAATGGTTAATTGAACATCCAGTTGGATCACATTTGACCCATATATTGGAGAAAAGTATGGGTATGTCCTTCCTTAGCACACAAAAATGCTCTTCCTCCATTTTAAAACTATACCTTTAGGCAAGCCAAGGATGCACATTCTTTCCCCCAGAATTCTTAGTGAGGCATGGTATACAATTATGGAACTCAAGTATTTTCGTAAAATTTGGCACTTATGAATTTGCTTAAAAAGTAAAATAATGGGCATGAAAAATGAATGACTATCATCAAATTTTCACTTGATAGGTGGGATAAATTTGAAATTCTTGATCGCGTTTGCAATGTGATCTTGTTTCGTTGGGATTTTCTCCATATTAGACTATTGTATTTTATATTAAAATAATCTCATTTAATATATTCCTTAATAATAGATACTCTTTTATTTAATGGATATTTTGTATTTTTTATATTTAATGGATATTTTGTGGATTTAATATTCAAGAAAGATGATTTTAATGAAGTGAACTATTAGATTCACTTTGATTTCCTCATCTTTTTCAAATTGAATTTTTTTTAAAGAAAAATATTCTTAAAATGGAGAGAGGTATTCAAAAATGAAATTACATGGTTATTGTATGAATAACTATAATTTAGGACCTAGAAGGGTCATTTTGGGTTAGATCCTAATTGGTGGAATTTTATGTCTCTAACCTTAGGAATAATTTTTTTCTAGTCCTCATCATGTTATACATGTCCATAAATTTCAAATGTTGGTTCATTTTCCTTGAATGAAGTCAATATACAAAATTTATTTCCTTGACATGGTAACAATCCAATTATTCCTTCAAGGTTATGTGCCAACCATGTCATATCTCTATCGTTCACCCAAGTGAAAATATTAATGTATGAGAATCCACTACAGACTTATAGAAGCATCAAATAATAAAACACCCTAACCCTTACAAATAAGGAGGGGAGTTAAAACCCTAGTTTAAAGGAGGGAAAATTGTTCAAAACTCATTGTAGCAATTCCATGTTCTATAGAAAAGAAACTGCCAAGAGGAGTAGACATATAATGGAGAAAAGGAGACAAATCATTCTGTAGGGGACTTTAGAAGACCATAATGTCTAATATCTCCATACTGAGGTTAAAAATCTCTATATTTTTCCTCTTGTGCTCATTTGATTAAGAAGAAGGAATATGTTAGACACACAAGATAAGATAAGTGTGTCATGCCTTCATTAATGATATCATACATGTATAGATACATACTTGATGACTGTTGGATTTATTGTCCAAGGTCTCTTGGAATCCTAATGAATCTTCGTACTCAATTGATGGTTCACATTCCATCTAACCAGTAACCCTAACGGATTATGTTTCCAACATTCCCACCCTTAATATGAAGGGGTGTATATGAGTCCAAGGTGAGAGCTGATATCTGAAAGTGGGTAGCTAAAATATGGAAGTATGCAGTTGTTGATGGATTAATGTGCTCTCTAAATCTGGTGATTTTGGGATGACCACAAACTGAATGATGGTGGTGGTTTAAGGAAGACCACAAACCAATCTTATGGTTTAAGGATGACCACAAACTCCGAAACCCTACTCTAGGCTCAACGGTTCCTAGAACATTTCCTAAGTTACCTAGAAGTTGCCAGCTAATGTCTTCTACTAATTGGAAGTGCTCTCGATGATGGTTTAAAGATTACCATAAACTATGATGTAGAAGAAGATGGAAGTCTTCTACCAAGTGGAGGTTTAATGGAAACAACAAATCATTTTCTAATAGAAGTGGGAGGCCTTGTACTAAGTGGTGGTTTAAGGAAAACCACAAACCAATCATGCTCGCTTGTTATTGCTCAAATGATAAGACTTTGAAACTAGAAGCCTAACTGTCAATCGTTGATGTTGTTCCCCCCTATTGGGTGTGAGATGAGAAGATGAAAATGTGCCCAATTCAAGGTGTGTCACTACTCAAGACTGGATTCATTGGTATCACTGACATATCTTCTTGACTGTTGATGACCATCGCCAAGAAGGAATCCACCCATAGTGAGTATCTACTCTTCCAGGTGTCTTGCATTTGAAACACTTATATGAAGGATGATTGTGATGTCCACAATTCTCGCAAGGATGAAGATCTAAGCATTGATCTTCAACATGGCCAACTCACTGACAATGTTGGCATATCTAAATTTGCTCTTGAACTGGAGCAGGTGAATGTGAATTGTTTTGGAGCAATCCAACACTCTAAAACTGGATTGGTTTGGTGTAATATAGATTATGAAAGGTGACATCCTTTTCATACCTGATACCCGTTCTATGATTTTTATGCCTTATTTCTTCACAAGGTCTAATGATTGTCTTGGAAAGAGGAAGTTGATCTTTCTCTCTACTTGAATATGGAGTTGTCTCATTGAGTGGATCCTCCACTGGCTGTTGATATGAATCATCTTCAATAGCTTCGAAAATAGGGTTCTAAACAAGGATTGGTTCAGAATGTTGTCAAAGATTATTTGTCTCAAGTGCATCATGAAGAAGTCAATTATGAGTTTGAAGTAATGTTGTTTTCGCTTGTGAAACTTGCAGGCATGTTACAACAAACTGCAAAGTGTTTTTTTCAAGTGTGATTGTATTGTCTATAGAGGAGAGGATTAGAGTGTTCAACAACTCTTCCAATTCCTCAACTCGATTCATAATTAAGACACATTTAGACATCACGGGGTTTCTTACAACTCCACCCTGAATTTACAATGCAAACAATAAATAAACAACAAATAGAGGGTGTCGACTTTTATTGAAAATGCACTCGTTTACAAAAAACAAAAGTAAACTTACAAAACAAAATTATTTGCAAGTGTGTTTTCACTGCTATTGTGTGTTGTCCATGATCACAGAATTGTCAGATGATTGGAGGGTGTGGAACCTATGCCTTTACCACAATATAATGCACAATATATAGGGCTTCCAAACCTTGTGCTTGAATGTGTCAATACTCGAGAATGAGCAAGTGCATTGTGATGGAGAGCAAGACCAACCACCCCAAACAAAACCAATTGATTGCTTACACGTGCATGAGCACCTCAATGTTACAAAGTTTCAATGAGCACCTCAACTTCCTCCAACATTGCTCTCCACATTTCAGCTCTAGATAGAAACAAATAGAAACCCTGGAAATATGCCAACAACCTTCAGAGGAATGCCATCTAAATACTAGACTTTATTCGCCAGATATGTAGAAACTATACAATGGTTATTGTAGCAAGAAAACATAAATGAGGATTTTATGCTTATTTATGATGCAAATGATGGTTTCTTGGATGGTTACACATGGAGGCAACTCTTTGGAGATTAAGATGAACTAAACCCATGAATCCATTACAAGAGAAGAAGCCCTAAAATTTGAACAATCCTCGATATCTGCATCATTCCTAGAGAACGATCTTAGAGAAGAAGGAAACATACATAGAATTAGACTTTTCATGTTTGCTAAAAGACTTTCTTGGCAATGGAAAAAGGGTGGTTTATTTAAAGTCCCATAACATTATCCCTCAAAATATTGTTGTTGATTTCCTTGTGTGCACTTCTCCGACGACCTCCCTCCCTCTCAATGACATGCATTCATAAAGAAAGAAAATACTAGTATTTTGCTTTAAGGGGATACCAATGGTTAAACATAAAGGAATTACAATCCATTTAAGTAATGGTGTGGTTTGATGATAAAATCTACAAAAGCTCAAGATTAAAACATGTATAACAAAGATGTTGCGTTAAAATAGTTGTACAATTTCCACATCTTTCCCTGAAGTCCACGAGGCTGCATTCAAATAGTTGCAAAACTTCCATATCTTTCCCTAAAGTCCACGGATGCACTTAACTTAATGAATGGAACTTTATTTTGTATTTATTTCAGCGCTTTGCATGTCTTATTCATTCATTCGATAGGTATCGCGTTTGCAATGTGAGCTTGTTTCGTTGGGATTGTCTCCATATTACACTATTGTATTTTCTATTAGAACAATTTCATATAATATATTCCTTAATAAAATATACTTGTTTATTTAATGGATATTTTGTACTTTTTATATTTAATGGATATTTGGGGATGTTATATTCATGAAAGATTATTTTAATAAAGTGACTTATTAGATTCACTTTGATTTCCTCATCTTTTTCAAACTGAAATTTTCATTTAAAATATTTTTAAAACGGAGAGAAGTAATCTAAAATGAATTTACACAGTTATTATATGAATAGTTGGAATTTATGACTTAGAAGGGTCATTTTAGGTTAGATCCTAATTGGTATAATTGTCTTTTAGTCGTCATTATGTTATACGTGTTCATAAATTTCAAAAGTTGGTTCATTTTCCTTGAATGAAGTTGATATACAAAGTTTATGACATTCAAGTTTGTGGAATGTTTTTTTTTTTTAAGGGTCAAGTGAAAGTTTCCATTTGAATATGTTGACTAGTAATTGTCCTTTAGTCATCATTATGTTATACTTGTTCATAAATTTCAAAAGTTGGTTCATTTTTCTTGAATGAAGTTGATATACAAAGTTTATGACATTCAAGTTTGTAGAATGATTTTTTTTTAGGTCTAGTGAAAGTTTCTGTTTGAATATGTTAACTAGTTGTAATAGTAGTGATTTTATTTTTTTACTAATAAAATAAATTGGCTAGCTATTCTCTAACAATTCTAAATTGAATGAATTGCAAGCTTTTCCAAGCTCCAAAATAGATTGTCACAATGTAAGTGCAATTTTTTTTTATGGGAAATGGATTTCCATTTCATTGAATCATTTTCTATAGTTCCATTAATTGCCTTTTTTACTCATAACATAAGCATCTAGTCCATTCATTAATGGTTGGTACTACTCAAAATATAAGCTAGAGTGTGTTAGTATCAATGACCAAGTGATTACTAAGGAAATCACTAGATTTCCATTTCATTTAATTATTTCCCAGAGTATTAATGATTTCCTATTATACTTAGAAAAGAAGCTCAGACCATCATTATCAAGGACCATTGTTATCAAGGACCAGGTGATTACGATGTCAATAGAGTCATGTAGATGAGTAAATCCCGTGGTTATGATGTCAATAGAGTCATGCAGATGAGTAAATCTCATGGATGGGTACAACATAATAAAACAATGAATGTTTGGATTTGTCAATCCTTAATATGTTTTGATATGTATTTATTATCATTAATAAAATATTGTTATCAAGACTAAATAACATATTATTATTAATGTAAAGAAATATTGGTACCAAGATCAAGTTACAATCTATGATTTTTTTATTTAATTTTTTTTTCACAATTTTCTTTTCCTTCCAAGCATAAATATATTGTCACTTCATCATTTTTTACTAACTATGAAATAAAATCTCTAAATTTCATATTAAAAAAAAATTATAAACATTACAAAATATCTTTCAAAACTATTACAAATTTGAATCTGAACAACTAATTGTTATATTCACACTCAGTAATAATATATGGATGATTGATTTGTTAAGAACATGTGAATGGTTAAGAACATGTGTTTCCTCCTAAGAGGTCACAAGTTCAAATCCAGAGGAGGTAGGGTATGTATACCTCCATAGACTTTACTAATCAAATCGGTGGGCGAAGGAGTCTCATACACTAATTTGGTATCTGTCTTAGCCTTGACCTTAAAAATATATTATTATTATTATTATAGAAACATATATAGAATTCTAAAAAGCATAATAAATATTATTATATTATTTACACACTTAAGTCATGTTGGATTATGCGATGTTGCATTTAAATTCGAACGGGGAACAACAAAATTCCTCTTTGGCCATGGAGATCCCTTCCGGTTCAATTGCTTTAGAACCTCCATTAAAGTAGAAGATGTGTTGGTAGAGACCACTAGAAGTGGCAAATAGAATGAATTCCCCCATATCATTGACTGCCTCAAAGCCAAAGGTATGATAGAGAAACTAACACGTTTTGTGGACAAATCCATCGCACCACAACAACAGGGATCAACCATGGCATGGATTCTTCGTCATTGCCACCAGTGTTACCATCCACATTCTGCATGTCATAAGTGTTGAACGAAATATCTTCATGCCACAAGCACCTAATAGTAGAGTGTTTTGTTGAATTGCCACCACGCCATGTATCTTGAAACAACTACTTTACGACCTCTTTTAACTAGATAAAGTGGAAGATAAGTGTTGGTGAAAATCACATCAATGAACATCACTCATTTTCATCAAAACTAGGAATCAAATGTTACTATCCACATATTTAATGGTTATTTCCCTCATTCATTAGCTTTGTATCTGTGGATTCACCCAACTTGGACAAACAATTGTAAAAAATCGATATGTTTTTTTTGGTTTTTTGCATCCATTTTTAACAGTTTCTCGACACAAAGTATTTGTGGATGGTTTTCTAATTCTAGTTAAGGAATAAGGGTTGTTGAGTAATCTGTGTAAATGGATTAGGGGTATGGAAGTCACAAGATCCTATATGTATATTGTATTGTAAACAATGAAGATGACGAATATAATATTAGAGGTGCAACTCTAAAAAGGTTGTTGGTTTTCCTCATCTGGGTTTCCCGGATAAAAAACTCTTTGTAATAGTGTGTGTGTGTGTCATTGCATTTTTTCTGTTTTCTTAAAAATATGTTTGGACTAATTAATTGTACAAGGTTAAAATCTACATTTGCTATTAGAGCAATTATTGGCTTCAGGGGGACGCTTTTGTGGCTAAGGGTTTGTCTCAAGTATGCGATAAGCCTTGTTACTGTGGGAGATTTACAATATATATTCTTCAAATGAAAAGAAATGATGACCAGTTCAAAGATAAAGATCAAGAAATTTAATAAGCAATGTTTTGAGCTGTGGAAGCTCACGATGGAACATTTGTTGGTAAAAAAGGATCAATGTATTATGGTGGATCTAGGTGCTGCACCTATAGAAACGTCAGTAGAAGAATGGAAAAGGTTGGAATGGAAGGTGAAGAGCACAATCCGGTTGTGTCTCTTAGATTCATTATTACTGAATGTGTCATGGAAAGATACATCCAAGGAATTATGGGAAAAGTTTAGGATTTTTTATCAATCTAAGTCCCTAGTAAATAAACTATTCCTATAGAATAAGTTGTGTAACCTGAGGATGAAAGATGGAGACTCGGTGACAGAGAATATGAATGTCTTCAATATTGT
>JASDQU010240898.1:18192-31524 GCA_032191745.1 Picea mariana
TCCACTATATTATTAAATAAGGTCCACTATGGTAGTTATATATATATCAGTATAAACATAATAAATGTAAGACAACTTACATGCAAGTCTTTGGTTCTTAATAAGTGGGGTAGTGTATCTAGAGAGGTAGTGTTGGGGGGGGGGCAAGAGCCCATAGTGATAATAATGGAGTCCATTCAATGTAATCCACTATATTATTAGATAAGGTCCACTATGGTAGTTATATATATATCAGTATAAACATAATAAATGTAAGACAACTTACGAGAAGGTTCTACTTCTACAAGGGTTGGTTCTACATATTTCAACCCACGTGACTAGTGTAGATCTTTGAAACATCATTTTCAACTGGTTCCTGCCTTGTGATATTTTCAATGTGGAGTTCACATAAGCACTTAGACAAGGGACCTAGGTTTACAATGGTGATTGGGCTACTTCAACATGGTGGATTTCATTTCTACATAGGACCCTGGTTCTCCAGTCTAATTCAACACTATGGTCTACACTTATCCATGGGACCCTGGTATATAGTTGTACACCCTCATAACGAACATTGAGGATAACACTCTCCTAAGAGGGATGTAATGTAGTGTAGCTAGAGAGGTAGTGGGGGGTGTTGAGGGGTTCGAGATCCCTTTAACTAAAAAACAAGAACCAAACCCTCTTAAGAGGACCGATTAGACTCGTAAGCATTTGATGAGTGGTAAGGTTCTCCAAATTTGCGACCTGGATGGAATTATCGATGATCTTTAATCGTGACTGGTAGATATGTATTTTCTGTGAAACCTTTCCTCAAGCTATGCAGTTCTCTTTTTAGTTCTTTTCTAACATTTGTAACAAAAGAAAGATAGAGCTTAAACTAAATGACAGAGGGAAGTTAATACGTGTTGGAGAAAGATGGGTTTTAGGATAACCTTTATACCTTAGCATGCAGACTAAGAAGATCTAAAATACTTCAAACTAGCAATAATACCATTATGACTTGTAGACATTCAACATCGTCTGAGATAATAGTTATAGAAAGTAAATATATACCTAAGCAAAATTTAGTGCAGGAAAGTAATTTTCAATTCTCTATTATCAATCACATGTTAACATAATCGATTTCTATTCATCAACTAGAATAAAATAATTATCATAGCAATATAAGATAACTTAAATAACAAATACAACAACTCTTACTCAATACAACGAAAAATATTGAATTCGAAGACATAGATAATCCCCCTCAGTCTAATCACATTTACACCTCACATGAAAGAAGTGTCTTTGGTTCTAAACAAAACTTCTTAATTAAAATAACTTGCACAAAAATAATTCTCTTACAATATTCTAGAAAAAACAATTTCACTCCAAAACCATCAACCCTGATCTCAAGGTCAATTCTCCTATTTATAAAATAACTCTAAACTAAAAATAACTACTAAGTTGTGTTAAGTCAAGAAAATGACATGTGGAAGACTTTATCTATCTGTTCTCTTTTTCTTCTCTTGAGATCATCTGGTCATTTTACTGAAGTGGATTGTTCCTCTCATATTCTGACCATATGCAGAAGAGATCTTTGCATATTTTGCATATGGGAACATGTGTTGATCCATTGGAGTTGAGAGGACCTCCATCTCGATTTACCGTTCTCTGTATTTTATTAGTCTGACACTCAAGCATTGTAAAAATGCGAGAGCTTTAATTAGAGGCTCCATGAACTTCTTCACTTGACCTAGGATCATGCTTGAAACCTATGAAATCTCCATTTCGTACACCTAGTCTTGCTCTGTATGCCACTTAACTATGTCACGTAAATCAGTGAAATCCTCTGGTGGGCCAAACTCCGACAAATCGATATTCCTCATTTCCTAATTGATTTTCTCCCAGTGTTTCTCACATTCTTCCCATCTTTCGTGCATTTTTTGTCGGGATTCCTGGACCATGCTTACCTAGTGTTTGGCTGCCTTCCTTATTCGGGTGATGCTATTGTCCATCAACACTCGGACACCATGCTCTTCCGTATCTCGACCCTTCTGCACTTCTCTAATGTAGTCTATCCATTCCAAGGCTTGATGTGTCTTCTCATACCATCGTTGCATGTCTTTATAGGTTGCTAGCCCCATAAGGGTATCTTCTTGGAAGTCAACTATGTGAGCGGTGAAGAGGTCTCTTTCCCTTGTTAATTTTTCGTACATCTCTCGGAACTCGTACTTTAAGAGTACCATCGCCTGTGTGGAATTTTAGTAATACTTCGCTTGATGTCACAAATGGTCCAGATCTTTCTTCATGGAAGCTACCTCCCTTTCATCCCTTTTTGTCATGTCTAAAGTTGCATCGATTATGGCCATCCCTGCTCCGATTAGCTCGATGATCTTAGCAGTTTCTGTGTCAAATAACATCTCCTTTATGGTTATGAACAAGGTGCTATCGAGCATGAGCTTCCTTTTCTTGATTGTTCTTCTCATCACAACTTTATTTTAATTGTCATAAGAAATTGCATGTATGTCGGTGACTTAGTCTACTGGTTCAAGAATCTGTTGATCTCCCTAGAGCATAGCATTTCCTAGGCTTCTTGCCATATAGAGGTCTTCCATGGAAGGTTCACTTAGTTACTCAGTAGGGGAATTTCCTGTATGTTCTGGTGAGTTGGACTTCTGATGCTACTCATCCGCTAACGAGGTATTTATCCTAGATGGAGAAGTAGGTGAAGGATCGATATTGGATGAGAGCTCGACCGTTGGGATGCCAATTTCTGGTTGCCCCATTCCATCTTCTTGTTCACCTATGTCCAAGATGTTCTTAGAGCTGTCATCTTGAGGCTGTGTCCCCAGATGATTGAGAAACAAAGTGCCAAGAGTGTTCCTATCCTCATGGTCACCTTCCTGGGGATTTGGGACCAAAACATCGAAAGTTGGAGTAGATGTTTCCCCTAGTTCCTCCTTCTGTGTGATTGGTACCGGGGTTATGCGTGAAGCTTCTGAACCTTCTTCATCGTCATATATGGTGATTAAATATATGAGGACAGTAGGAATACCCGTCCCACTTGATTCTCTTATTGACCTTCATTGAGCTATAGTAGTCACCGACGATCCTGCCTGTGGTGACATAGGGCTGGTGTTTTCTTGGTCAACACTCTCTTCCGGTGATCCAGGGGATCAAATTTTGCTCAAAAATTCAAAGTGTTCAGAATCACTTCAAATTGAATGAGAATGTAGGCCTCATCGTTACGAACCCAACGCAACTCGTTTGGGTTCAAACGAACGTCGGGAGTGAGAGATATCGCGTTCTGTTCAAAATGACAAACAAGCAAAAAAAGGGGTGCTGACTGTACAGTCCGTACGGACACTGACGTGGCAGGCAGTTATTTGGATAGTTGGCATGTGACATGGCATGTTTGCAGTGAACGAGATGACGACACGTGGCCCAGTCAATGGCTGCCACATGTCATATATCTATTGGTTTAAAATTATGTCATTGGCTGGAGTCGACCCCGCGACCTTCGGGCAGGGGGGGAGAGACTTGGGAAGAGCCGCCAACTGGCGTGCCACTGGTTGTTCCTTGTTATATATATGGAAAAATATGTATAAATGTTTGCATATGTGTATGTTTGGGGCGTGACCGGGCTGTGGTTTAGCCCCAACCCTTGGTCGCACATTGTATTAACATATGACCCAATGCTATACCATTCGGTGCGTGCACGTGGTTGTGTTTTGTTTTGGTTCCAACGGTTATACAAACGACCCGCCATTTGTCCTTTGACCATTGGCTTGTGGAACGAGAGCCTATGTTTATACTTGCACGCGGTCACATGGGTCATACGACCTTGCCCTTGACGGTTAGGGGCTAGGTGCACCCGTAACTGTCCTACACTTTGCACGGTTCACGCGGTTGCATCTGGTGCTAAGTTTTTACGCTTAAATATGTGTGTGGGCTAGGTTGAGCCAACAAGGGTGCGTTTTGTAGATGTAGAGACAACAAGTTTGAAGGGGGGACTTCCAGGAAGCCTATCTTCTTCAATTTTTGACCAAACGAGGTGCCGAAAAAGCCCAGCTAGGGGTTTTTGGACGTTCTGAAGCCATTGGAGCAGTTTATTTGGAATTTTGAGCATTGAAAAGCACATTTTTGAGCACTTTGAGAAAATAATACAAATAATCCATTGGAAGCTAGACCAGGAGATGTAGCCCAAGAGAGGGGTGAACTCCTTTATCATTTGCTGTGTTATTTCTGTTCACTATTTTTGATACTCTTTATATGCATCTTGAATGAGTAAATCCTATTAAAGTAGTGTTGCAAAGTTGATCCATTTTCATTTTAACACATAAAATTTAACTTGCAAATATTTTCAAGAATACAAGTCTTCTTCATTTTTAGATCATCCGGTGGGATTGTATTTGAATTATTTAGTTATGTCTCCTCGTTTATACCTACCGGGGTAATTCTGAAAGGTCCTAACAATAGATTAAGTGGGGTATCTTACCCTCATATTTTCTTATCTCTCTCGACTTCTTCTAGTAACAATATCCCCCTTCTCTGTGCCTCGACCGCTTCTGCTGCTTGATTTTCTTCTCTTATCCTAATGGCTTCTTAAGAAGTATGCTATATAGTCTCAACTTGTTCATGCATGGTCATTGATTTGAATTTGGTGATATTTGGGTTAGCCCTCCTATAGAGCACTTTCTCCCAGTCTTGGGCACCCTCGGTATAGATCTCATTTTCGATGCTATCTATAACATAATCCACATCATGCTCATGATTAAATGCAACGCAGGTTGGCGACGCAAAAGCATGTTACTTTTATAGTTCATCAACGAATTCAAAATTTTGTTTAAAGTTGATCAATGCATGACGTTGTCTTATCAGTTGTGTGAAGTTCTTAATTTTCTAAAATATTACAAACCTCATCCTTCACTTAGATAAAGGTGTCTCCTCAAATCACCTGAGCATTCTTCACACTTCAATGGAACTAGTATGATTAGTATCGGGGATAAGCATGATCATTAAATGGACATCGCATATCAACCAGGATCATTAGCATCAACAGATGAAGATTTGATATAAAACTAAAAATTCGGTGTTCTAGCAATCAACTGGTAGTCAATGAGTGCATCGGCGTCGACGAATTATCTTTGACGTTGTTTCGTTGGTGCCTCTAGGAAAAAGTTTCGATGTCAACCTGAACTGACATACAATGATGACGTGGAGGTGCTGATGTGGAAGTATAGATATGACACGGGTGACATCAAAAGATGACGTGGATAATCACTGAGCAATACAAACTATTTACACGAAAAAACACGTGGCGGTTGATTTGACCCCTTGAGCGTGAGAAGAGTTTCTTTTCGACGTCGGTGATTTTATTTTTAACATATGTTCTTATGTTCTCTCTCCCTGTCCAGTGATGCTGAATATATATTGATGATCGAAGATCAATGAAAACAAAATATCTGCTCCTTCTCTCGTGCTTAGCCTGTGCAAATTGATTGAGAAACCATCTGGCTTTATTCTATTTCTTTCCAACATAACCCTTTCTATAAATCTGTACACAATTTCCTGGGTTCGTGAATCCGAATCTGCCTGTGGGGTTTATATTTTCCACCCCCTTTCCTATTAACCGCAATCCATGTCCTTCATAGACAAGAGTCGGGTAGGGCATCCATTGGCATGAGGCCATTTAGATATCATCCCTTTCTTACGGTGTTGCTTTGTTACTAGTGAGTATCCATAGCCCCGACGGAGTCACCCCGACATCACAAAACTTTCTCCACTGCCAACAAGTGTCTATAGCCCCAATGGAGTTATCTGCATACCCTCCCAAACTTTACACTCTTTTTATGGATTATCTTTTTCTGGCATAAATATCGAGAGTGAGTCAGAGAGGAGGATATCTATTTTTTTTACAAGGTGAAATTATTAAGGTGGAGCTTTCCCTGACTCCATCCATAGGTACATGTGATTATTTCCAACTAGCCATCTTTCCATTTAGCTTTACTAGGCCACTAGGAAGATATTTCATCGCTTCTCCAGGTAGTATCTATACAAAGACAAATATGATTTTTTTTGAAAATTTGTGTCTGCCCAGCGTCTCTCATTTTCCATGTAAGTACAGGTCAAGAGCAGAGTATGCTTCACTATATGAATTAAATTCAACCATTTCTTTACTAAACATAACTTAATTAAAATAAAATAACAAGCAAAATAAGGAGTGAAAAAGGAGTTCGAAAACGATCTTCCCTAACCCCACACACTCATCCTCATAAAACAATGTATGTTGAAAAGAAACAAAAACTTCGAACAAAGCGTCAAAAGTTTTTTTTTTTTTTTGAAGTATTTTTTTAAGGCCTCGCCATTCACTGGGAGGGTGTCAGAATCCCCCCTTAGATTTTGCAACTGGTATGTGCCTGCCCCAATCTTCTTGACTATCTGAAAAGGTCTGAGCCAAAGATTTTGGAACTTTGAGTGCTTTCCTTTGGGATCGTTTGCTTTATCCCACTTCAAGACCAGGTCTCCTACTTAGAAATATTTTTCTTTGGTCTTATGTTTGTCGAACCATATTTTAACTACTCGCTGATGAGCGATGAACTTAACTTTATCCTTTTCCCTTTCTTCGTCTAGCATGAGAAGGTATCAATCCTTTGTTGAATAACAGATGAGGGCTGACCTCTAGATGCTTAGGAAAGCTATAAAGATTGAATATACAATCCATTTGGGAGAATGGCTTCTTGTCCATATAATAGAAAGTACAAAGAGTTTCATATGGCTTCTTTAGGCATTACTCTATCATCCCATAGGGCATTATGAAGCAAATTATGCCAATTCCTCTGTTTCTCCATGACTGTTTTTTTTAAATTCTCACCATGTTTTTATTAGTTGACTCTGCTACCCCATTCCCTTGCGGATAGTAGTGTGCATAATATTTTATTATGATCCCCTTATCAAGGGAGAATTCTGTCTAGAGCACGGAAGAGAAGTAGGCAACATTGTGAAAAATGAGAACGGAGGGCAATCCAAACCTTGTTATCAACTTTTGTTCTAGAAATTGGATTACTACCTTTTAATTAACGTGTGTGAAAGGGATAGCCTTTGCCCATCTCATAAAATAATCTGTGGCAACCAAGATATATTTATTTTGTTTCGAATAATTGGGAGTAATTTCTCCTATGATGTCTATTCCCCATTGTTCGAATGGTCTGGATATGGTCACTAGCTGGAGTGGAACGACTGCCTTATTTTCTCTACTGGCACTCAACTTGCAAGATTTACATTTCCTGGCATATTTGTGAGCATCCTTGAACAAAGTAGGCCAATAATAACCAAACCTTAATATTTTGTGAGCCATGGTTTCTCCTACAAAATGTCCACTTGTTGGACCATTATGGAGCTCTCTTAATACTTTTTCTGCATCATCGTGTTCGAGACATCTAAGGAGCACTCCACAATAATTTACATGAAAAAGCACTGAATTTATGAGGCAATATTGAGTAGATTTTAACCCGAGGGCTCTCCTTCCTCTAGGGTTTAGGTTTTTCAGACAAGTCCCATGATGCAGGAGATAAGTCAAGTTTCCATACCATGATTCTTTCCTGGGAGGTACGTATAAGGCTTCGCTGCACCATAATGATAACTCATTTTCCCAACCAGAGTCTTGTGTGTTAATCAGATCTTGGGCCTCAACAACCAATTTACACAATCCTTAAACTTTGACTATTTTGGTAGGTTTTATGTCTAGATAAAATTCTTGGAAAACTCCCATCCTATTTCCCCTTCTTTTTCCCATCTTCTGTTGAGTGAAAAAAGATTGGACCAATGGATGAGGTACTATGACTTTAGTGTGATTCTTCAGGATATAGGATCTGAAATGTTTGAATTCTTTATATACTATGTAAGCCCATTTTTCTATAGCATGGTAGTTCATCTCGACTCCTTGGAGGTTGGTGCTCATAAAGGATATTGGTACTTCATTGTTTTCACCATCCTTCTATGTAAGTAATGCAACCAAGGATTTGTTATAAGAAAAGGTATAAAGGAAAAAAATATTTGCTGAAATCAAGGCTTTGTAACACTGGTGCTTGGGAGATGGTAGTTTTGATGTTATTGAAAGCACCTTTCTTCTCTTCATCCCATCTAAACTCTGCATCTTTGTGAATCATTCTTTGTAAAGGTTTGACAGTTTTAGCGAAGTCAAGAGTAAATTTTCTTGCAAAATTGATCTTCCCAAAGAAAGATTGCATGACCTTTTTATTGTGAGGCAAGGGGAGTTGAGCTATCTCTTTTATCCACTCAGGGTCGATGCTAATTCCTTCTTGAGATATAATATGACCTATTAGCTTCCCTACCTCTACGCCAAAGATGGTTTTCTTAGGGTTCAAAGATATTCCATATTTCCTACACCTTTCGAATATTTGAGTCAAATGTTGAATGTGGTCTTCCTTATTTGTTGAGTATATTGTTACGTCATCTAAATAGACCATCACACACTTGTTATTCAATCCCCCATAAGTTACATCCATGGCCCTCTGGAAGGTCTCCCCTACATTAATCAACCCAGAGGGCATGCATTTATAAGCAAAGGTTCCCCACTTGGTTCAGAAGGCAGTTTTTAATCGATCATCTTTTGAAACCAGGACCTAGTTATTTCCTGAGAAACAATCTAGGAGAGAAAAAATTTCAGAGCCGGATACTTTCTGTAAGAGTTTTTCCATGGGTGGGATTGGGTAGTTATATTTTTCTAATGCTCTGTTAAG
This sequence comes from Picea mariana, assembly GCA_032191745.1. NCBI lineage: Eukaryota > Viridiplantae > Streptophyta > Pinopsida > Pinales > Pinaceae > Picea > Picea mariana. The sequence continues at coordinate 26,919 of JASDQU010240898.1, forward strand.
GTTTCTGAAATCCACACACAAACGTGTCTCCCTAGAATTCTTTCTGACAAGCACCGGATTGGCTACCCATGTAGAGTGTCTTACCTGAAAGATAATCTTAACATCTAATAATTTCTTTAGCTCTTGATAAATTAGAGGTTCTAGAGATGGGTGGTACTTTCTAAGCTTTTGTTGGAAGGGTTTTATTCCATATTTCAATGGGATCATGTGTTGTATGATGTGAGTATCGTATGTTTTCAAATCTTGGTAAGACTAAGCAAAGACATCTTGATATTCTTTAAATAGTTTAAGATAATCTTTCCTGTATTATTTGGACACTTTCTTGCCTAAATTGACATTCTTGGGGTTCTCGGAGGTGCCTAGGTTTATAGTTTTGTACATAGGACATGAGCTCTCTGTTTTTGCATTCTTTGGCCCTCTGAATCTTTCCTTTAAGTAAAAAAGGTTCTCCAGATTGGCCACTCCTTTAGGCATCATGTGAAACTTGGGTTTGTTATCAAAATGATCTATTACCTTTGGCTGCTCGTGAATATCTGATTCCGTGAGTAGTTCTTGGAATATTTCATCATCAATGGCCAAATCCCTAAAATTCTCATGATTAGTCAGGAAATCTATAATTTGTTCATCCCCTTCAAAAAATTTCCAGTTAGACATGTTGTTAGGTACCGAAGGTTTGTATAGCAGTTCCACTACAAACCTCAAGGATTCATAATCTTCTAAAGGAGATAATCTTGAGGCCGCGATGGCTAGAGCATCGCCAAGGATATTTTTTGTCCTAGGAACAATGGTAATGTTGAAGGCCTAAAAATTGTCTATTAGTCTGTGTACCTCTTGTTGGTAATTTATTAAGAGAGGTGAATTGCAATGGATAGTATTCTTTACTTGCCTAACGATAATTTCAAAGTCTCCAAAAACCTTCAATTCCTTGATGTTTAAGTCGTTTGCTTTCTTTAGTCCCTAGACTAGAGATTCATATTCAATAGTGTTATTAGTGCATTCAAATTCTAATCTGCAGGATAATAAGTTTCGTTTCCCCTTTGGGTCAATGAGGATGCATCCCATTCTCGACCCTTCTTGCGATTTAGAACCATCAAAGTACAACGTCCAAATTTGGGGAGAGGAATTTCTAACTTCTTCATGTCTAGCTATTTTTTCAATTTCAACGTCCTTGTCTGCTACTCCCGTCGAAGAATCTTGACATAGGATGCTTTCTTCTATGGCTGCTAGTAAGTATATTTGAAATATCATTTCATATTTTTGTGGGGAAGGTATGTCATACATGTAGGGGGCGAAATTACCAAAATCAAAATCACAGGAGTAGTTTCCTAACACAGGGAACTTTGTTGACGATGGTTCATTTGGGGTCTCTAAATCAATGACAATATGTTTTAGATATCTTTATCTATCAATCTTGATCATGTTTGTATGTCCTTTCAATGACAACCAAAGGTGAGCCCAGTCGGTGCTAAAGTATCCATTTAATTTCTCAGACTAGTATAGTCTAAGTAGAATTCCATAGGCCTCCGAGATGTCTACCACAATTATGTCAATTACTTGGACAAATTTAGGGTGTGTAGCGATTCTGATCATGACATCTTTCAGTTCCCCAATGACCTTTACCTGAGTTCTATCTAGTTGTATAACATGTTTATCACTTTTGACCGGGGTTACATTCAGTTTTTTTTCATATTGTTAATGGCATGACATTTGAAGATGCCCCTGAATCGACCAGGCAACTATGTATATTTCTGTTAAAAACCTCAAACATCAAGGGGAAAGGAGTAACAAAAGACCTTCCATTTTTATCCAATGAACAAGCATTAACATTCGACTTATTTGTTAAGTCTGTGGGAGATGGGGCGTTGTCCTGGTTAATGTTTGTCATCGAGGTGTCTGTTAATTTTAAGGACTGTAACAAAAAATCCTTTTGTTGAGGAATCCTACACATGTCTATGACATACACATTAGCTTTCATCTTCTTCAAGTCTTCTACTACGTTATAGTCTAGCTTAGGCATTTTCCGTGTATGTATGTTCGTGGGATTTTTTTGGGAAGAGAATAAGGGTTTGGGGTGATCGACCGTTTGATTCCCCCAAGATGATTGAGTAGTGGTGGGATTAATTTGGACAGGTTGAATTTTACTTCGTGTCTGCACAACCAGAATTTCAACCGGGGATCCTTGCACCTCAATGATGTCATTGAAAGGTATCAGGTGATTGGGATCCCATAACAACATGGTGGTCTCTTCATGTGGTTCTTGAATTTATTGATCGGTGATACCCATTGTCAAGTCTATGGGTTGTTAGGTCAGAGAACATTCGTCTAGGAATCAGTTAGCCATTAGATTCATAACATCCAACCACTGGGGGAAGTCCCTTTTTGAATTTTTTTCTTGATGGTATGTACAAAAGGAGTCATATGCTACGTTCCCTAAGTCGATGTCCAGGTTGGCCGGGGGAGGTTCTATAGCCTTGAAAGGTGGGTTCCTTTTAAAAAATGATTTATAAGGCCTTTGTCTTTGCTTTCCTTCCCCGACACTCCTTTTCATATCTACGATCTTATTGGAAAGTTTTCTGAACATTTGTTGCAAGTTTTCTAGATCCCCTCCCTCTTTCTCGGGACCTTATTCTATTTGTTTTTCTGAGGGACTTGTTAACAAAATTCCTCTCTTAGGTGGAGGTTGGGATTTACTTTTTGTTAGCGATATCTGACCTTCTTTGCATCCTTTAATTTGGAATTCAATTGCTTTAGATTCTTCGAAATTTTCAGCTAGAGTATGTTTGGCAGCCCTTTTTACGAACATGGAAACAGAAGTTGGGAGAGCATTAGCATATACTTCAAACTGCAACTCTTGAGTGGGTTTAACTGCAGGTTGGAATTTGTTCAAAATGGTGGTGAAAATTTAGTTGAAATCTTTGACCTTTTCTTTTGGATTCATAGTGGTGACAAAAAGTTCAACCATTAAGGCTCCTGTATTAGTTTCTTCAGCAAATTTATCCGATAAGTCCTTTTGAAACTTAGTCCATCTAGTTATGGAACCAACCGGTAAGTTGAAATACCAAGTTGAAGCTGAATTTTCAAAGGTATAAGGGAAAAATCTACAAACCACATCTTCGTGTTGTACATTCATCAACCTTATGGCTAATATAAATTTCTTAATATGATCTTCAGGTAATCCAGAGGTTTCAGGGTCAAATTTGGGAAGCAACTTTTCTGGATGTCTGGGTAGGTTATGCGTCTGTCCTGGAATTTCCAGAGAATATCTTTCCAACCATGGTTGGTTATCTATAGGATGATATCCATTGTTTTCATTATTATCCCCCGTGTCTTCTGATTCATAACCTGAGTGAACTGAGTTAGACTCCTCCTCTTCAGATTCAAAATCGTCAGGTTTAGAGTAGTTACCAACTAGAGTTTTAGGTATCATATTAAGGGGTTGTCCGATCTCTGTGAGGGAAAAAACTGTTAGATATTCTACCATGTGAACGAATACCTGGTCATGGGTGTTAACAATTGGTCTACTTATTTGTTTTCTTCAGGGAAGTAAAAGAGCTAAAGGTAATGCTCCAATCTATCGGGCATAATCTCTGGTGATTCTTCTGAACTTTTTTAAATCTTTGTGGGGAAGAGTGTAAGGTATTTCATGATACATGTGTTCTTCCTCTTCATGTTTTGGTGATCTACTCGTATCGGGAGTACTCTATGTGTGTGGGTTGTTTTGAGAATGACTAGCCATGTATGTGGGCTGTCTTGAATCTACTGGATTTACGATATATATTATCATAAATATTGTTATCCATTCATTCGTTCGACCCTCCTTCTAGCGCCAATTCTATTGAGGGGTCTGAGATCCATTTAACTAAATAGTAGGAACCAAACCTGCTTAAGAGGCCCAATTAGATTCGTAAGAATTTGATGAGTGGAAAGGTTCTCCAGATTTGTGATCTGGCTGGAATTATCGATGATCTTTAATCATGACTGATAAATATTTCTTTTCTGTGAAACCTTTGCTCATGCTATGTAGTTATCTTTTTGGTTCTTTTCTAACATTATAACAAATGAAAGATAGATATTAAACTAAATGGCAGAGGGAAGTTAATATGTGTTGGATAAAGCTAGGTTTTAGGACTTCATACTAACAATAATATCTTTATGACTTGTAGACATTCAACATCTTCTCAGATAACATATACAAAAAGAAAATATATACGTAACCAGAAGTTAGTGTAGGAAAAGTAATTTTCAATGCTCTATTATCAATCACATGTTAACACAATCGATTTCTATTCATCCACTAGAATAAAAGAACTGTCGCAACATTATAAGATAACTTAAATAACAGATACAACAACTCTTACTCAATACAATGGCAAATATTTTGCTGCTCATTTTTCTTCTCTTGAGAAGTGTGCTCTATAGTGTCAACTTGTTCATCCATGGTCATTGCTTTGAATTTGGTCATGTTTGGGTTATCCCTCCTATAGATCACTTCCTCCTAGTCTTGGGTGCCCTCGATAAATATCTCATCTTCGAAGCTATCATGAGCATATGGCTAACATGAGAACACCTGCAACGTTTGTTGGAGTACCAAGCCATTTGGATCATG
>JASDQU010240898.1:31548-50301 GCA_032191745.1 Picea mariana
AATGTCTTTTACCATGTAAAACCCGATATGAAAACCATAGGGTATAAAAGCCCTCTTCTTATCCTTTACCAAAGATGCATTATAACCTTGTAGAATGGTATGGTAACAAATTTTTCCCAATATGAGATGGTCTGGGACATGAACGAGTAGTAGGTGTGGTGCACCAGTATCTCCAAACACTCTCATATATGTGCTCGTTTCTTCAAAATACTAGTGAACCACTTTGGAAATCATCTTTTTGCCTACCTCTGAAAGCCTTGGGCATTCTTTTCTAAATATAATGAAGTGCACTCGGGCTATGAACTCATCACATACCAGGGCGTAAAATGTTTTGTACCTATTTTCCTACAAAATGCTGAAATAAACATGCACAGGTACCTCAACAACATGCCATCTTAAATTCATACTTGCGAAAATGTTTCTCCTGCAGACCACGTCTACCAGGTAAGATGCCATGTAGAAAACTGATAATTCTCCATATTTTGGTGTTTGATAATGTAGGATGATGATACTCAACCGCTTGGAAATGATGGATACCCAATTAAAAATGCTCCCAGAGATTTCCACAGTATGTGATAAGGGCATCCACGCCTCTGAGAAATTTGAGCAATGTTTTTCCCTATACAAGCGACAGATTAAAGCCATTAAATGCATATAAGACTCTTTGAGGTTTACCGTGTTGTACTATCCATTTCTCCTGTTTGTGAAATTCTTATCTTCTTTCCACCATGAGGCCAATAAACTACTGGTGTCATGGAACTCAAAATACCCGACCACAGATTATGTGTTAAGTCTCTCCTTTGGGTCTTCGAGTTTGTAGTATTTTTTCACTTCTACTGGAAGAAATACACCAACACATTCACCCTCCCCATTATTGACTATGCATTTCATCACGTATGTGTGGTCAATTATCCATCCTAGGGTTTCGATGCAGGGCATAATTGGGGTTTGGTAGGCCACCATATGCAGGTATGATCGCCTAATTTTTGGGAAAACCTGGTCATCCAATATTCTGATGTCCGGGTCGCTCTGAGGTGTAAAATCCAGGTAAATTTCCTGATTGATTTTGTTAAAGAGATCCCCCCAATGTGGGAGCAGTACTTTAGATCCAGTTCTCACCTTTGTGTCCCCGAAAGATGGAGGCTGGGTAAATTTTTTCTTAGTGGAAGTTCGGATAACTGACTCCGTATTTGAAATGAAATTAAGTTCCCTTGTGGTCATCAGTGCCGACCCTTCGTCAATCTCTAATTCTTTCATTTTGGGCATTCTTGGCGAGTGCCTGGTTGTTAGCTTTCACAAAGGTATTTTTCTGCACAAAACAAAATATTAAGTTGCAATCCAATTGAGACAAGTGTTAGCCGAAGCAATAAAAAAATGTAAACAATAGAGATCATGCTTACCTCTTCCTCACAAAAAATAACCTGGGCTTACTTGTAATTGAAGTGGCACAAGGACCTGTTACCTCTTTGATGCTCTCTCTTACACTTTCGTCTGCTCTAGAGATCAGTGTTTTGCGAATGGAATACCATGCTTGGGCACCAACTTCATAGATTTAAAACATACCTACCTTGACACATCGAGTCTTAAATTCAGGAGTACAGATATGATTCATATAATCTATAACATAATCCACATCATGCTCAGGATTAAATGCAACGTAGGTTAGCGATGCATGAGCATGTTACTTTTAGAGTTCATCGATGAATTCAAAACTTTGTTTAAATTTGATCGGCGCACGACGTCGTGTTATCCATTAAGTGAAGTTATTAATTGTCTAACAAATCACAAACCTCATCCTTCACTTAGATAGAGGTGTCTCCTCAAATCATCCGAGCATTCTTCTCACTTCAACGAAACTAGTATGATCGATATAGAGGATAAGTAGGATCGTTAAATGGACATCGCAGATCAACCAGGATCATTGACATCGATGGATGAAGATTCGATCTAAAACCAACACTTTGGTGTTCTAACAATCAACTGGTAGTCAATGACTGCATTGACGTCGACGAATTAGCTTTGATGTTGTTTTGTTGGTGCCTCTAGGTAAAAGTTCTGATGCCATCCCGAACTGTCGTACAATGTTGACGTGGAGGTGCTGACATGGAAGTATAGATATGACACGAGGGACATCAAAATATGATGTGGATAATCACCGAGAAATACAGATTATTTATGCGGAAAAACACATGGCGGTTGATTTGACCCGTTGGGTGTGAGAAGCGTTTCTTTTCGGCGTTAATGATTTTATTTTTGACATATGTTCATGTGTCCTTTCTCCATTTCCACTGATGTCGACGATATATCTATGATCGACGATTATTGTTTCCTATGTTGACAGTTTACCTTTCGATTTTCGTTGATGCCGACGATACATCGACGATTTGTAAGAAATTTTTTCGCAGGCCAGGATTGTCGATCGACACGTGGCCCTTTATAAAACAAATTTTAAGCTATGTGTAACATAGTCTAAGGCCATGTTTACTTAGAGAAAAATGGCAAACTGTTCAACAAAATTCAAACCAAAATGAATGTTATCGATGATAAAACAAAGCAAATAGAAAAACCATTGATCGCTACACAACCAACTCCATTCAGAAAATGACAAAGTGATACCCAAAAAGAAAATAAAATTCTCAAAGACTTTTAGGGTGTGTTGAGTGCTCGACAGGGGGGCCTGGAGGGCCCATAGTAATAATAGTGGAGGTCGTTCAATGTAAGGTGGAATAGGTCCACTATATTATTAAATTTTTCCCACTATGGTAGCTAGGTATATTAGTGTAAACATAGTAAATGTAAGAGGACTTACTAGAAGGTTCTACTTCTATAAGGGTCCTCCTCTAGAATGTTCTGAGGTGGTTGGTAGCACTATATAAATGGGTTCAAACAATGTAAGGGGGGTAAAGAAGAAGTATTGTATTGAAGTGGTAGCTCATTATGAGGTTTCCCCCTCGAAGAGGCAAGTGAATAGGAGAGGATCCCTTCCATAATAGGATTCATTGTATGGTGTTGCCCTACCCTAAGGGTTTGATAATAATAAAGTGTGGATTTTCTATATTGTTCCATATATCTTGTGTGGTGATTGTACTTGGTACTATTGTTGTATTTTGTATTCATAATTCATGTATATAACAATTGTCGTGAAGATACCCTTAAACATGGGTAGGGAAATCATAATCATTACGAAGTTTTATTCATAATTACAACAAACAAAAACCATCCTTTCCTTTCTTCTCCAACTACAATTTTTTTTTTAATTACACAATGAGAGCTTCTCCTTGAATTTACCCTAATCATTATTCTTATAATTCATAATCATATAGAAAATGGGAAATGTACAAGGATATTGGCCCTTATATTTCTTTTGAATAGATTAAAATAATTGAATTTGATATTCAATCATTTTCCTTTAAGTGTTAATTCCATAATTTTTGTAATTGGAGGATTTGATAGGCAATGAAAATTTAGCTGCCATGAAATCTTCAATTCATTTAGTTGGTTTGGAATTGGTTGAAAATATATGGCCAGGGGGAAAAAATCCAGCTTCTGTTAGATTTTCAACTAGTCTAGAATTCATCAAAAAGATATCCACGGGAGGTCGAAATACAACTTTTGTAACATATTCTGCTTCAAACAAAGGCACATTAGTAAGGATGTATCTTGGATCACATACTGCTAAAATATTAGATATATCTTCTTTCTTTTGTTTCATCACCATGAGAACAAAGGATTTACTTGCATTTACGAGTCTCTTCATTTGTCTTGTGCTCACTAAAGAAACATTAGTTTTGATACAATGAGCTCTGACAATATACTCAATCCTGTTCTTGAAAAGATGATATTTGTTCTCTTGACGATAAAATACAGATTTCATGTCAAATAGATATGGACTACCTAAGACAATGCCACAAATGTCAAGTGGCACAACATCTAGCTTAACCTCATCAAATAATTTAGATGTAATTGCAAATATGATTTTACACAGTTTCGTCACCTACAACTTAGCATCGTTACATACCCATCCTAATGGATATGGATTTCTATGAGGTGTCATCTTTAAACCCAACTTATTAACAATTACTTCAGTTATTAAGTTAACTGGAGATCCATTGTCAAACAAACTATTAATTTTGGTATGCTTTACTATAACTCTGACATGGAAAAGATCACTTCGTTTCTTTTGATCAAGAACACCTTCCATCTTAACGGATTGAACTGAAAAATTAGTAATAGATATACCTTTGATTCCCATTGCCCTGATATTAATTTTATCACTTGAATCTGATCCCAAATCCCGTTGAGCTAATGCAACGGTCTTTTGTTTCCCCTTATCTTGGAACTTGTTTGGTCATAACTCTGGATGCGATTTTCAACATTGTGCTTTCTCATGCACCTTTATTTTGCAGTGAGAGCATGTAGGTTTCTCTTCATCTTTCTTTACTGTAGTCGATTTCTTACTGTTCCATTTTCCTTTCGGTTTCTTCTTGAACATGTGTGGATTCTTATCCTCAATCACATGCTTTCCGTTGTTAGTTTCCAAATGAGTAGCGTGTACTAACACTTTATCAATGTTAGTAGGGTTAAACATCAATATAGTATGTCAAAGAAATGAATGCATACCAACAATATACTTCAAAAGAGTTTCATGAGTATATAACATAATTCCGAAGGATAATGTTTTCTTCTTAAATTCCTGTGTATATACTTGGAAATTTTGCCCTTTTCCTTGCCTTAGATGTTGCCATTCTATAATTGCAGTTTGCACATAAGATAATGGATAAAATTGTTTTCTTATTGCAGTAGTAAATTTATCCCAAGAAGAAATTACTTTACTCTGTTGAACGAGATCAACTTGTGTCTTACTCTCCCACCATATCAAGGTTGTGCCACCCAGTCAAAGAGTAGCTAGTTGTATCTTTGCAGTGTCATCTACGATATTTTGTACCCTGTAATATACTTCAATTTGTTTGATCCATTTGTCCAACTTCTTTGCATTCAATTTCCCATCATAAATTGGCAATTCAAACTTTACATCTAATTTCAATAAAGGAAAATCACGATTATGTGATGACTTCTTAAAGGGATTATTCTTATGTGAAGAAGGTTTACTTGCACCAGAAGATGATGATGATGAGGATGATGATGAAGAGGGTTTTGAAGGTCCAACACCTTCAACTTTTATCGAAGATTCTTTGTCCCTAGTCTTATGAACGCTTTGATATAAATCATATATTATTTCCCTCATTGACCAAAGTGGAGCCGTAATTTCCTCAGGTCTCATGGGATGATATTCTCCTTCCTTTCCTTCAGAAACCATGTCTCTCTTACAAAATCTCCTTTGAATCTCTGACTTATAAATTGCAAGCTTTCCTTTACCAAGATTGAATTTGGACCTTGTAAGCATTCACTAGCAAACAATTGTAAAAAACTATCTCTGATACCATCTTGATCCGAAAAATCCTTAGATGATAATTAATCTTTAATACACATAAACATATAACTTGGTTTCGAAGCAATAATGATCATTTGACTGATTGATAAAACATGTGAATTTACTTATCTATCCAAAATCACTTTAATGATAAATAACTTGCAAAATAACTAAGCAAAATAAAACAACAATAATATGCCACGTACACAAGTTTGTTAACGGAGTTCACCCAACTTGGGCTACGTCTCCGGGTCCACTTCTAATCAAGATCATTTTATTAATTCTCAAATTATTGTGTTTTTACAATGACCTTTTTACTCGATGCAAAAACTCAGAAACATAGTGCACCATTGAATTCCTCTCAAACTTCTGAGAAAAATGAGTATAAACTTGATATATTTTCATTAAGGAACCCTTTGACACGCATTACGATGCAATACCAAAGTCTAGATACCCATGGCACGAACTTTGAGACACAAATCCATACTTTGATGTGATGTTGCATTAGGTTTCATGCCCATTAAACAATGTGTTGCCCCCCAAGTCCCATCTGAACCCCCCACATCCATTTAAATGTTATTTGTTGGGTTGGTTGTAACAACACAACCATATGGTACAATGGTTGGCGCACTATATGTTAAGTTGTGGGTTATGTATGGTGGGAGGTCCTGGGTTCAAGCCCCATGGAATCTATTTTGGCATATTAGATTTATATATGTCAATACATATATTGATATCCACCCAAATATTCGATGGAACCGTTACCTCATTTGGTTATGGCATATAGTCAAGTTGTTATCCTATTGTGAGGAGGTCAGAGGTTCGATTCCTTTCGTCTTCAACCATTTTGATCATAGGAAAACTTGGCCTTCTCGAAGGTGCCACGCAGAACCATATGATTGGTCCACGTGGTGCCCTACAATTGGTCCACTTATTTCCAACTGTACAGTGGACACCACTTGTCACTTGCCCAGTCATATGCCACGTCATCTATACGATATGCCACATAATGCTCTATGGAATTGCCATGTCATCACCGTATGACCTATACCATCTTTCCATATGTTACCCATCCAGTGGTGACACACGTCACCTTTGACTTTTCACCTTGTTGACCAAAACTTTGATCGACCATAACATCTTCATACAAACTTTATTTGAGGAAATTTTTGTGCCGTTGGAAAGCTATCATTGAGATCTACATAATCAAGTCATTTTCGAATAAATTTGAGACGATCAAATTTTGAGCATTTATGGATCTTCTTGGATCTCTTTGAGAACTTTGGATCCTCCTATATCATTCCTCCCCATTGGAATCCTTTTGGACAACCAAAAGTATTGATTACTTAGAAAATAAGTGAGGGTAAATCTCTGTCACCTTTCCGATATTGATCCACTTTGATTTTCTTGGATTTACCCCTTTAATACCAACTCGAAGATATTCCACATCACCTTATTGGGAAGCCCTGATCCTTCTTTCAAGAATAACATCTTCCTGTAACTCCTCTAAGTATTTTGGAACAAAGTCATCAACTATTAGAACCTTACGATTTTCATCTTCATCCATAATCATAGGAGGTTCATAAAGTTTCAAGTTCTCAACATTCACCATTGAATACATTTTCATGTAAGATGGCATATCTAATTGAAAGGCATTGATACCAGTCTTCTCCAAGGTCTTGAATGGGTCATATCAGATTGGTATGAGATTTTTAACTTCACCCTTCATTTTGTCTTTGTTGATATGTAACCATACTTGATCATCGACTTGAAACTGATGATCAACCTGATGCTTGTCTTGTCTCACCTTATACTTGTCTTGGCTCTTCTCCAATTATTTTTGTACTGCTTGATGTACCTCATGGATTCTATGAATGAACTGCTTAGCTTTATCTGTATCATCCTGTCCATCCTCTTTATTTTCTTCTCCGAAAAAAAATTCCATAGGTGATTTAGGCAAGTACCCTAAACATACTTCAAAAGGAGTTCTCTGAGTAGAAGAATGCATGGCATGATTATAGGCATGATGTACATAATGCAATTTTTCATCCTATAACTTAGGATTTTTTTTGCAGTATCCTCGTAACAAATGTACCACTCTCATGCTTACCACCTTTGTCTGTCCATCTGTTTGTGGATGAAAATATTTTCTCTTCTTTAACTTAGTGTCCATCAACTCCCATAAATGAGATGAAATTTTTTCCAAATATCAAGAGTCTCGATCATATATAATAGATATAGGCAGTCCAAAATGAACCCATACATTAGCAAAGAATAATTGTGTTGTTTGTTCAATTGTGATTTGTTTCTTTCATGGAATTAAAATACACATCTTACTGAACTTGTCCACCATGACATATAAAGAATCATGACCTGTTCTTGACATCGAAAAACGTCCTACAAAATCCATGGACACACTTTCCCATGACTGAGAAGGTATTAGAAGTGGCATATATAATCCCAACTTTCTGTTGCTAGTCTTTCTCGTGGCACACATAACACACCCTTTTACATACTTGGAAACCATCTCATTCATTCGAGGCCAATAACAATATCTTTGCAACTAAACTATTGTCTTTCCTACCCCGATATGACCATAAATGAGATATGTAAGAGGTTATTTGATTACATATTCTCTTTCATCCCTGGGTATACAGAAATTTCCAAGATGATATAATATGTTGTCATGCATATGATAATCCAAATGTTGATTTCTATGAGTTAAATCCATATATACATCTTTAAAATCATCATCCCTAGCATATTGTTCAACATAAATTTCATGAGATAAAGAATTATGCTTTAATATTGTAGATGCATTGATCACTGGTCTCGATAACATATCAACAAACTTATTATGAATAGTTTTATTATACTTAATAGCCAAATGAAATTGTTGTAAGAAGACCATCCACCTAAAATGTCGTGACTGTTGGAGCTTGGTCTGTGATTGCAAATATTGTAATGGATGATGATTTGTAAGTAATATTGTCTCCTTTCCCATTAAGTAATGCTTCCATTTTTTAACACTTTGTACCAACACATACAATTCCTTGTCATATGTTGGATAGTTAATTATTGCTTGAGTAAAAGTCTCAGAATGATAACACATAGGTTTACCTCGTTGCATCAATAATGCTCCCATGGCATATCCACTTGCATTGGTTTGAATCTCAAATGGTTGTTGCAAATATGGTAGGCCAAAATTGGTGCAATGCTTATCTTTCCTTTAATGTCTCAAAGGATTTTTGTTGCTTGCCTCCCCATTGAAAGACTTGTTTCATACTTGTTAATGCATGTAGCGAAGCTGCTATAAAAGATAAGTTAGCAATGAATTTCCTCCAGTATTGTACTTCTCCTAAGAAGCTCCTGATTTTTGTGGCAGTAGTTGGCTTGGGCCAATTCACAACGACTTCTACTTTTGAGGGATCTATATTTAGCTTACCATTCCCTACAATGTAACCCAAATATACCAGAGAAGTTTTTCCAAACTCACATTTAAAAATCTTTATATACAACTTCTCTTTCTTCAAAAGTTAAAAAACTATTATGACATGCATTATATGATCTTCCCACGTTCGACTAAAGATCAAAATATCATCTAAGTAGATGATCCAAAAATGGAAGGAATAATAAACAATTGTCTTATTTAGATGCTTAAAGCTATTTAAAGAGTTCAACTATTAATTAATCATGCTGTAAAAACATATATATGAACAACAACAAAAGAGATAAAGACAATAAGAACTTGATAACGGAGTTCACCAATGAGTGGCTACGTCTCCAGGCCTGCTTCCAAGTGAAGGACCTCTTTATTAATCTTCAAATGCTCAAGTTCTTTACAATGGCTCCTTGCTGTTACATAGCATACTTCAGATATGCTATGCAAGACCTCCTTTCTCAGATGCATGTATGCTTCCTCAAACTCCTCTCACAAACATGACAAAAAGGCCTCTCAAAACATGAGAAAAAGCCAAAATACATAAACTGCTCCTCCAATTCCCTGCATCAAAAAGTTAACCTCAAGCTCCAAAAGGCCTGGTTTATATAAGTTTCAGGCTCAACAAGAGAAGCCTAACTTCTCCTGAAGATCTGGCCTCTTTCTGGGATCAAATCCCTCTCCAAATGGCCAAGATATCCCCCAAAAACCACTTTCTGGTCATAATATCAGGCAAAATACCAATTCTGGGCTAAATATAAGTCAAAAAACCACTTTTAATTAAAAATTACATAGTAATCCCCCTTGGCTGAGCGTGTGCCCCCAATTCTTGGTCATATGCACTCCATATGGCCAAGCATTGGCCCCTTAAATGCACTAGCTCCTGGTCTTAGGGCCCATGCCATGGGACCTTCCCTGCAAACACGCCCTAGTGGTTGTGACCACGCTCTCTTTATGTTGACCTATGGTCACAATATTTCATGAAACCATGGCCCCAACCCCTTTCGCGCCAACCTTAATACAATACAAATCTTATAATATATATATATATTTGACTTATGTTAATAAGTCCTATGTATGCCACGTTGGTGTTGGAGTTTTTCCAAAGGCTTTGGCTTGGTGGGTGGTTGTGGGTTCAAAACCCATGGACCCCCAAACATTTTTTTTTGGAACTTGCCACTCGACCCTGACTTGTTGCCACGTGGCTTCCCATGCCTGGGCCACGTGGCACCTCAACATTTGACCAACTTTTGCCATGTGTCCAATTCTGATTGGATCTGCCATCCACATCTGCCCAGTCAACTGTTGCCACTTGTCACACTACCATTGGTCCAAGTCTAAATCATGAGGTGTCGTTGGTGATGTCATTATGTCGTCATGTTGACATCAACATTGTCAGTTTGACCTTTGACTTTTTACCTGTTTGAGAATACGATCAGAATGCAATAACTCTCACATACGGGGTCCATTTTGAGAAAGTGAATATATTGCTGGAATCAGCAGGACGAGCCGGTCGCAATGGAATTGGTTTCATCCAATTATGAGAACTTTTATTTTCAAGCATTTTCTGAGCCTGGGGAGCCTCGTGGATTAGTAGACAATGACAAAATCATCTATAAAATTCCTAAACACATCATTCATTACCCTCATAAATGTCACAGGTGCATTGCATAAGCCAAATGGCATAACCAACCATTCAAACAACCCCTGCTTTGTCTTGAAATAAGTTTTATATATATCACTTTCTGCAATTCTGATCTGATGGTAACCACTTCTCAAGTCTAGCTTAGTGAAATAAACAACATTCCTTAATTGATCCAATAAATCATCAATTCTAGAAAGAGGGTATATGTTATTTACCTTGATCTTGTTCAGTGCTTGAAAGTCAATACACATCCTCCATGTACCATCTTTCTTTGGAACGAATACAATAGGAGATCCACATGGAGAGGAACTTGGCCTTATGATTCCTTTATCGAGCAATTCCTGAAATTTCTTCTTTATCTCTACATTCTCTATCATTGATGACCTATACATACCATTGTTAGGAAGAGGAGCATCCTGCTGTGAATAAATCTCATGTTCAACCTCCCTCTTAGGAGGCAACCCTGTAGGTTCCTGGAATAACTCATCATAATTAGAGCATCAAATATATCTTCTTCCTTTTGTTTCACCACCATGGTAACAAAGGATTTACTTGGATTTATGAGTCTTTTCATTTGTCCCGTGCTCACAAAAGAAACATTAGTTTTGATACAATGAACTCTGACAATATACTCAATCCCATTCTTGAAAAGATGATATTTGTTCTCTTCACAATAAAATATAAATTTCATGTCGAATAGATATGAACTACCCAAGACAATGCCACAAATGTC
Source organism: Picea mariana (assembly GCA_032191745.1). Lineage (NCBI taxonomy): Eukaryota > Viridiplantae > Streptophyta > Pinopsida > Pinales > Pinaceae > Picea > Picea mariana. The sequence continues at coordinate 42,797 of JASDQU010240898.1, forward strand.
AAGTGTTACATCATCTAACTCAACCTCATCATAGAATTTAGATGTAATTGCAAATTTGATTTTACATTGTTTCATCACCTACAACTTAGCATCGTCACATACCCATCCTACTGGATATGGATTTCTATGAGGTGTAATATTTAAACCCATCTTCTTAACAATTGCTTTAGATATGAAGTTAACTCGAGATCCACTGTAAAAAAAGTATAAATTTTTGTATGCTTTACTATAACTCTGACATGAAAAATCTCGCTTCGTTTATTTTGATCAAGAACACCTTCCATATTAGTGGATTGAACTGAAAAATTAGTAGTAGATATACCTTTGCTTCCCATTGCCATGATATTAATTTCATCACTTGAATATAATCCTAGATCCTTTCGAGTTGATGCGACAGTCTTTTGTTTCCCCTTATATTGGAACTTATCTGGTCGTAACTCTGGATCCAACTTCCAACATTGTGCTTACTCATGCCCCTTTATTTTGTAGTGAGAGAATGTAGGTTTCTCTTCAACTTTCTTTACTGTAGCTGATTTCTTACTCTTCCATTTTCCTTTCGATTTCTTCTCGAACTTGTGTGACATCTTATCCTCAATCACATGCTTTCCCTTGCTAGCTTCCAAATGAGTAGATTGTATTGACACTTCATCAATTTTATTAGGGTTAAACATCAATATAGTGTGTCAAATATATGAATGCATACCACCAATATACTTCAAAAGAGTATCACGAGTATATAACAAAATTCCTAAGGATACTGTTTTCTTCTTAAATTCTTGTGTATATACTTGAACATTTTTCCCTTTTCCTTGCCTTAGATGTTTCCATTATATAATTGCAATTTGCAGATAATCCAATGGATAAAATTGTTTTCTTATTGCAGTAGTAAATTCATCCCAAGACGAAATTACTTTACTCTATTAAATGAGATCAACTTGTGTCTTACTCTCCCACCATATCAAGGTTGTGTTGCCCAGTGGAAGGGTATCTATATGTCTCTTTGTAGTTTCATATACTACCTTTTGTACCCTATAATATACTTCAATTTGTTTGATCCATTTGTCCAACTTCTCTATGTTCAATTCCCCATCATAAATTGGCATTTCAAACTTTACATCTAGTTTCAATAAAGGCAATTCATGATTATCTGATGAATTCTTAGAGGGATTATTCTTATTTGAAGAAGGTTTACTTGCACCAGAAGAAGATGATGATGAGGATGATGGCGAAGAGGGTTCTGAAGGTCCACTACCTTCACCTCCTCCTTCAGTTTTTACTGAAGATTCTTCGTCCCCAGTCTTATGGACTCTTCGATAAAATTAATCTATTATTTTTCTCATTGAGCGAAGTGTAGCCATAATTTTCTTAGGTCTCATGGGAGGATCTTCTCCTTCCTTTCCTTCAAAAACCATGTCTCTCTTACAAAATCTCCTTTGAATCTCTGACTTATAACTTGCAAGCTTTCCTTTACCAAGCTTGAATCTGGACCTTATAAGCATTCACTAGTAAACAATTGTCAAAAAACAGTTCTGATACCAACTTGATATGAAAATTACTTAGATGATAATTAATCTTTTATACACATAAACATATAAATTGATTTCAAAATAATAACGATCATTTGATTGATTGCATAAAACATGTAAATTCACTTATATATTAAAAATCACCTTAATGATAAACAACTTGCAAAATAACTGAGCAAAATAGAACAACAATAATATGCCACATACACAAGTTTGTTAACGGAGTTCACCCAACTTGGGATACGTCTCCAAGTCTGATTCTAATCGATATCACTTTATTAATAATCAAATGCTTGTGTTTTTACAATGACCTTTTTACTTGTTGTTCAAACTCAGAAACATAGTGCATCATTGAATTCCTCTAGACATTTTGAGAAAAATGAGTATAAACTTCATATATTTCTTTTAAGGAACTCTTTAGCATGCATTTTGGTGCAATCCCAAAGTATATATACCCATGGCATGAAATTTGAGACACAAATCCGTACTCTGATGTGATGGCACATTTGGTTTCATGCCCATTAAATAGGGTGCGGACCCCCAACTCCCATCCGAACCCCACACATCCGTTTAAATGTTATTTGTTGGGTTGGTTTTAACAACACAATAATATGGTACAATAATTGGTATTATATATGTTAAGTCATGGATTATGTATGGTGGGAGGTCTGTGGTTCAAGCCCCGTAGACTCCATTTTGGCATATTACATTTATACGTGTCGATAAATATATTGATATCCCCCCGAATATTCAATGGAACCATTATCTCCTTTGGTTATGGCATGTTGTTAAGTTGTTAGCATGGGGATAGGAAGTCATAGGTTCAATTACTTTCGAATTCAACCATTTTGATCCTAGGCCAACTTGGCCTTCTTGAAGGTGCCATGTGACACCATATGATTGGTCCACGTGGTGCCCTACAATTGGTCCACTTGTTTCCAACTTTACATTCGATGCCACTTATCACTTGCCCAGTCGGATGCCATGTCAGCTGTATGATGTGCCATGTGGTTCTCTATGGCATTACCACGTCATCACAATATGGAATGTATGGTCATGCCATGTGTAACCTTCGACTTTTGATCCCGTTGACCAAAACTTTGCTCGTCCATAACTTTTTCATACGAACTCTGTTTGAGGAGATTTTTGCACCGTTGGAAAGCTATCGTCAAGATATATGAAATGAATTTATTTTAGAGAACATTTGGGACAATCAAGTTTTGAACATTTTTGGATCCTTCTGGACCTCTATGATTGTTTTGGATCCTCCTGGATCACACCTTCCCACTGAAGAACTTTTGGTCCTCCAAAAGTATGAATATTTCAACAACTTAGTGATGATAAATCTTACTCACTCTTCCACATTACTAAAATGTTCCTATTCAATAATTTAGTCATGAGGAAGCTTCTTAAATCTTCCACGTTACTGAATATTCTGGGACTGATTTCTTATCTTCAACTTGTTCATTCTAGATCAATGTACTTCTGTTTTCTTCTTTGAATCATGGATCTGACTCTAGCTTCTGGAAATAACTCTAACTTTGGCTCTTTTCTCACAACTACTGGTGCTAATTTAGATCTAGCTCCAATTCTATCTCATTGATTCTTTCATCACAAAATTCTTCTCACTGATTCTTTGTTCTGCAATATCCAAATCTAAATCTTGTACTCAACATCCACTCCCATCTCCTTCTCTCCTAAAGATAGTCTATCTCAACAATCATAAAAACCAAGTTGAATGCATATCTATGCCTTTCCCATTTGGACTCACTATTCTTGTGCTGGTGATGTATCTGTAGGAGTCTCTAAATGAATTCCCTCTCCATTTCCTCTCTCCTACCCTGAAATAAACTCTTAACATGTTTTCCATAAACATCTATACCGTTTGACTTAATTCTATTCAAGGTATACATCTACATGAACATGACATAACATCCTAGATATACTTATAACATACATATTTATAAGTAATTACCTCTTATCTTTACAAAGAAGATTATTCCTTTACTAACTCTAGGAAGATTTACATTACTTCGATGCTCTTCCTGCTCTTGATCTACATGCTTCAGCTGCCTACACTCTTCCATTCCTTCACCTTTGGTACTTTAGAATAAGAATGTTAACTTAGAAAATTTGATCCATATGCAGTCATTTAGCTGATAATGAGACAACTATTGTTATCTTCTCTATCGTCGAAAGGCTTTAGAAATCCCCTACAAGATCCATCCCACTCTTATAATTTTCCAAAAAGTGGCTATATAGAAATCCCTACAAGATTCTTCTCACTCTTGAATAAATTGGCTATATAGAAACCTTTACAAGATTCCTCTCAGTCTTAAAATTCTCTAATGAGTGGCTAACAAACCTTCTAATACAACAATATAAATAGACTTTTAAAAAGGTATTTATATATGCATAATATATTTGCAATTTTTACAAATATACATATTTACAAATTATTTCCACAATGGATTTTTTTTTAATAGATGGTTTCTTCATGGACTCATTCTTCCCTTGGTACCGAGAGGATTCTCACAACTTCCTGTCTTTGACACTGATGTTGAATTTGACATTGAATATGATGTTGAATGTAGGAAACTATTGGACCCAATTAAAGGTCTACCCAATAACCTATATAACCTCTCCTTTTAAACACCAAGCACTATTGTTGTGTCCTCTGTAGCTTCCTTTGAATACAAAAGCACATGTCCATCTTTGAATGCAACTACATATCCTTCATCTTCGAAAAATGAAACTGAGAGTAGGTTTACTTTCAAATCTGGAACATATAACATATGTTCCATTCCCAAAAATCCTCTCGACTTGAGCTGGAATCTTACATATCCAAACCCTCTTATTGTTGGTTTTGTGTTAGTTCCAAATCCTACATAGCAATTTGTGTCAATTTATGAGAAAGTAAGGAATACCGATCTCATTCTTGTCATGTGGTGAGATGAGCCATTGTCCATGAACTATACCTCGATGTCTTCATATGTCACACTATTAAGACCAACCATTAATAAGTATTGTTTCTTGAATCTTTCATCAAGACTATTAACTTAACTTGGGGATGCTACTTGTTTTCTTGCAAGTGCCTTTACATCTTCCTAGTTTTGCTTTGAACATAAGTGTCGATAAAGTGTCTAACACTTATCTATCTAATGTCCACTCTTACCACAATAGGAGAAAAGTTTATTACTCCTATATTGGAACCAAATTCCCTTCTTGTCATTCCAACTTTTCCTTTGTCTTGAGAAATGACCTTTTCCCTTGGGTGGTTTTTCTTGCAAGGACTATTTTCCTTGACATTTCACCATATTATGGTTACTAGTTCCATGGGAAGCATATGGATAGTTAGACCACACATTTATACCAATCTTACTAGTGAGAAATGTCTTCACTTCCTCTTTAGAATGCACATCTATTCCTGAAGATGTCTTGTATTTGTTACCTTTAGCTAGGCTGGAAGGAAAGATGAACTGCTTATGAAGAACCTCTTCATCTGAAGTTGTCCTTACTTCATCCGTCCTTGAGCATTCTCCAAATTGACGGGGAGAAGAATAATACGAGGAATCATATTTCTCGATGACACCTTTTGAAGGAGATAGTTTCTCTTGCATAAGAGACTTTTCATTCTATACTTGCACAACTTCATGGAATGGTGCCAATATATGTTCCTTAGCTTGCAAATTTCTTTCCAACTCATGAGAAACACTTCTATGGAATATTTCATGACATATTAATTGATCTTGAAGATTTTGGATCTCCTCCTAGAGAGATTGTAGTTGCATCCTTAATTCAGAATTCTCCTTCTGAATATGTCAATTAATGTCCTTCTGGAGCCTTAACTTCATGAGTGATGTATTCATGTTTTTTTATAGAACAAGAGATTTGTGTTGGGAGCCTTCAAAACCTTCACCAACTTGAGTCTTGGACCTCATCACATCAACTTGTAAATACTTATCAAAAACCTTGCTCTGATACCAACTTTATCCAAAAATCCTTAAATGCTAATTATTTCTTTAAACACACAAATTAACATCTAACTTGATTCAAAATAATTCTTGATCGTATTTGAAATATTTTCATAACACATGTGAACCTTTTCTTATCCAAAACTTCATAAAAAGATGATAATTTGTAGAATCATGTGAGATGTGTTGGCATAGGGGTAGACCCAGGGTTCAACTTTTCAACAACGAACCAACAAAACCCTAACTACTGACCCTTTCGGCAACACCTGCGAAGCAGATGAAGTCTCACCCGAGGTAGAGGCAGGGGTGGTTGCAGGGCTCCGAGTGTTTGCAACCTAGCCGGGACACAGATCTATGATTACAATACCTTAACATATCATTTAGCATTTATCATTCCTTAGTATCTAGCCTTTGTTTACAGAGCAGATAAACCCTAATTACAGAGAAGCATAGTATTCAACAAGATTCAACACATTCAAGCACTAAGCACATCAAAATAGACCAGATCCGGTACTCATTCACATCACCCAACACTAAGATACCATATCAGATACATATAAACATACACTATTGTACTAATCATAAATCATATGAGCAATAAAACAACCATAATGCACAAAGAAACCATAACACAGGATATACGTGGTTCACCCCCAGCTTGGGGCTACGCCCACCAACTTCTTCTCTTCTTTATTATCTTCTCTCAATTTGCTACAAGCACAGAGCCACAAGAACCCACTCCGCATAGGACAGGAGATCTGCACGCACCTCGCCAAATCCTCCTTCCCTGAGCTAGGTTTAAGCACAAATCCTTCTTACTGTCAATACACAAGCTTCTTACAATCACTTGCACTTAGCTTTGCAAGTTCTTAACACATAGCATGCACAAATGATCCATAACTATTCACACTTAACACATTGGCCTCTTCCTACATCGCATATATATCTATTTATACATTACAAAATGGGCCTAAACATGGGTAAACCCATGGGCCGACATCCCCATACCCGTTACATAAGCCCAAAACCCAAAAAACCTAAAAGGGGTCCGAGATCATGCGATCTCCGCTTCGAATTGTGCTCCACCTTCGACAGCCTGTCGAATTCCCAAAAAGGGATCAAAAGTGACCAAGGATCTTCAAAACTTGGTCAAGAGCCAATAGGCCCCCAACCCTCACTTGTGACTCGTGCCGAGTCACTTTGATCTGGGTAGCTCTGCCTCAAAATCCTTGAGCCCGACTCGAGCTGCTTCAACTTGCTATTTCGCTAGGGCCTCCTGCTCGACGAATTCCTGATAATTGCCTTGTTCACATGTTCTTCCAAGCATTGTTCGACTGCAGTGACTACTTGTTCCATCTCTACTCCTCGGCCTTCAATTTCCTCAAATAGTTGGCAAGCTTCGTCCTGGATTGGTTGGAGCCTCTGAGTCACTTCCATGACTTTTCTTTGTATGGTATGGACCTGTTGCTGAGAAGTGTGCTATTCCTGGGACCTTTTCATCCTCTCAACTGCTGATAGGAGTTTCAACTATGCTTGTACTGTCGCTACTTGCTACTTTGCCTCCTGGAGCTGTGACTCAAATGTCTTCAGTTCAGGGTCCTCAGTAAGTCGCTCATAAGTCTACGTACTTCTACTGCTAAGCTATTTACATTCCAAATCTAATGCTTTGATCCTCTCAACTGTGCTCCGGGCAATGGATTCTCTTTGGTCTCGCACATCACATAGAGTACTTGGTACTGTTTGTAGCTCTAGATCTGCTATTCTCTGTTGAAGATACGGGATGGCTTCAATAATCTTCGCTACTTGGTGCTCCACTGAGTATTCCTCCTTTTTCTCTAAGCCCGTCACAGAGCGAAGTGCTCTGCTGACTGCTTCTTTTACTCCAACCTGCTCCGCGAGCAACTGTTCCTTCTCTTGCCGGATCTGTGATCTATCCTCTTTGAACTTTGTTTATAGGTCATCCTTTTCTTGTTGCTCAACTAAGCATTGCTCTATCACTTCCTCT